>JACCGJ010017038.1:0-13482 GCA_013407085.1 Atriophallophorus winterbourni | reverse complement strand
AGCATAAATTCATTAAACTCGTCTTTCCGCACATAAAACACTTAACTCATTCTACCCACAACACATCTTAATGCAACGCCCCTCCATCTTTCGTGTGACCTTGCGAAAGGAATGTTGATTCATCTTGCTCGCGATAAATCATTTCCCAAACATTCCCACAAATTGCCCATTTGTCATTGTCGCGGTTTGGACACTGGCGCAATTTCAACGGTTTCGGTTAATTTAAACAAACGTATCGGGTGTTGATATTTGCTTACCAAGCAGTGCACGTTTCACGCGAATGCGCTTCTGTGTTGGGAACGATCTGAATTAAAAAATAAATCGTGTCACATCAGATTTACATGCATAAATGAAATAAAAATGTGGCGCTATATATGGGTGGGTTAGATAGAATACATCGGCTTGAACGCTGGCCTGCATACAGTTTTCAGTGGATACTTTGTACATAGACGTTTGAGAGATTCGCTCGAGAAATTAGAGCCTTTAGACCATATATAGTGACAGTGAAAGACAGTGGCGAGTGTTCACTGACCACGATACCATTGTATGCAAAAGAAAAGACAGAAAACGGCGTTGCCGCGATAGTTTTCATGACGAAGTTAAATACAAATAAGAAGCACCCAACCAGACTCCAGTTTCAAATTTCCATTGCAACAAAGATGCGAAAACTGATTCATTTTTGAGAGAAGACCTTTTTGTTTTACACCTTAACTCGAAAGTCATAAGGACATTCATCTCTAGGAAAAAACGATGAACCTACGTCGGCAAACTGACAGTTAGTATTCAGTTGGTTCCAAAGGTTGTCATAGCCGGGGGTGGCAGTGGGGATAAGTTCCCACTGTTTATAAAATGCTCCCATAAGGTGTGCGTCTCAAATGGCCTCTGACAACCAATTCCAGCTTCTGACTTGCATAAGTGGCTCCCAGATTCCGGTGGAACTGCTTCTACCAACAGGAGAAAGGGTGAGGATGACTGGTGCCTAAAAACCAGTTTGCTTCGGGCAGATGGAGCTCGTTAGCCTGGGAAAGAATTTCATTTAGGGGAAGGAAAACCCCGATTTTTAACCTCCGCTGCCTTGCGGATACCCGATCGCGAAAAAGGCTTCGGGAGAAAACCCTGAGAAAAATCAGGGACGGTTAGTTGGTGCACTCAACCTGTTTCTGGGAAGTCCCTGCTGCCTTGCAGGTCGCACTTGGTTGTGCAAAGGCTAGAGAAGCTGACTCGAACAAACGCCGATTGATGCTGGGGACGCCACTGTGTACCAAATTCCCAAGACACTTCTTTGAAGCCGACTCATGCTCCAGGAGGAGATAGTCGCACAAAAGTAAGTACATATCACAAGCTCATACTCCGAAACGCTTCAACAGACTAAGCATTCCGATTCTAGTGAAACAAACTCCCACAAAGCAATTACAGAACTCGGTCAATCCGATGCAGTTGCATGATTTCAAGAGTTGAGGACAGTATCTGTTCCATCGGAGGTTGAAAATGACCCTCAACATTTTGTTCGATGATTCACAATGTCCGAATACTACTCCCGTCTTTTGAAATATTCGTTAACTTGACATGATCGCATTATTTTAACATTGGAATAAATATGCTATTGCCTTAATTGCGATACTTTAAACGTTCCTAAGATCAGTTTCCGCTGTGAAATGGAACACAACAATTGAAGCGGAACCGTTGAAATGAACCGTTGCGAGCTCGCTGCTTTATTATTAATGACTTTCTCGAGGAGAGGTCTAATCAACCGTTGTCCTTACTCGAAAGCGCCGGTTTGTGCTTCCAAACAAGTCTTTCATCATACGCGGATGCTTCCGCGAGGTTTAATGATTGCACAGTCGTTTAAAGTTGAATTTATTTTCAACAAAGTTGTCTCCATTGACGATTCGAAAACATTTTACAAGGGAAAGTGGCAGGCATATACTACGGCGGATAGGCACCCAGAAATTGGGCATTGCAATTATTATTTATAGCTGAAATATCCAACTTATTTTGCCTCTCTGTAAACAAAGAAACTCTTCAAACTTCAGGGTAAATTCCCAAATCAATCTTAAATAGATATCCCTGTGTGTGCCAGGCTACAATCCTTTAACGACTTCAGTAAAAGATAGTGCAGTGTTCGTCTAGACTTCCGGATATTAGACGACGCCGCTTTTATCGAATTGATAAACAGTTCTATTGTCATCATCATCACTGTGGAAATTTGACTGCTTTAACCAGTACGTGATTTCCATCATTTTGGTTTAAAATTGCGGATAATTTCGCGATAGAAACGGAAATTGAAAAACGCGGATTTATTGTAACAGCTGTCACTTTGTCCCGTTTAAACTCGCAATTATTCCGTATCCTACTAAAGGCTATGTCGAACTTGTGTTATCCACGCGTATAAAAGCTGAATGTTTCCGGACGTATCTTGAACACATTGAGAATAGATGGATGTTGCGAGTGATGCTATGAAAAATTTTCACTCTTCTGCGGCAACCCCGTCTAACTGGCTAGGTCACGTAGGCGGTAGAGGTCTGGGCTATTTGGCTACAGAAAAATATTACTCTCTCCGATAAAATCTATCATAGAGCAACGTCTGGGTCATTGAGACTTTACCGAAAGGTGGATACGACGCGACATTATTTTGACCTATCTAATTGTGACTACTAAAGGACATCCACTAAAACACTTACTTGATTTGTGTGATGGGAAAGTGACACGCGGACATACCTTATCCCTTTATGTTCCAAGTTCCCGTGTTGATTGTCAGCGCCATTTTTTCGCCGTACGAGCTATATTTCTTTGGAATTCTCTACCCCAACATGTGGTGGACTCTCCTTGCTTGAAGATTTTTAAAGCGAAATTGGACTTGCACTTGCAATCGAACATCATTCGTGAGCTTTATATTTGATATTCTCTATTGATTTTATACTACTGTATTTTTCATGTTTTTGTTCATACCGTAATCCTGTGGTGTTGTAAAGTATTAACATTTTTAACCATAAATCCTGGGATCCTTGAATGCTTGAATCAAGTGTAAAGAACGATAAATAGAGGGATATCCAAAGATTTTCGTTATATAGCGAAATCAAATTAGCAAGTTGACATTCGAACAATCACCTGTTTAAGAGCGATATGGAACCTCTTGAGATTGACCCTAACAGTGGGAAAAAACTTGCTGTCAAAAGATTGCTTTGGAAGCAAAGTGTAAATGAGTCGTCTGCAAGTCGGAGAGGAGTTGATACTGTTCTCCGCTGCCTATCGTTGCGAACGCTGTGGGAGATTTTATTCCTCACAAACCCACTGTTTACACGGGTTGCGAAAACTCTTACGCTTATGATGTACTGCCATGTTCGACATAGACCGAATGGGGCAACTATCATTATTTCTATATGATATTGAATTCAAAATCGTTTCCAAATAATTTGGAAAGATCATTTCTAAATACAGTTCAAAGGAGCGACTTTGGCGAGAGATGTTGATGAATGCAGCGATTCCTGCTTCCTCAAACCTATAGAATAATTACCACGAAGTAATTCTCTATTGAAATTATGCTTCTTATTGGCTCCCCGGCATGCTGTTGAACCCCATTGTAACAAACGTTTTACGCCCAATTTACCAACCATCTATTTCCAGCGGGCACGTATTTGCAACCCCGTCCCAGTTCAACGAGTCTTGTCAGTGTGATGACCATGAGTCATCGCGTTTGATGTTGCCGCTTGTTGGGATAAGTGAGTAGTGTTCACACCAGCGGAGGTGGAACGCGATTGGGCCATCGATTTTTATCACGTGGTTTGGAGTAATATCTGCGGCCCATCACGAATGGTTTGGAAGTCGTTAGTTGGGAACAGAGTATGATCACTCTGGGCGGTTAAAGGTCAATGCTTGAAGCAAGATAGGGTGTGTTGCATAGACGGTATTGAAATTTCAATTCTGTATCACGCAGAAACACCAGAAATGGAGTGGAGTACTGTCTTGTGCATTGTTTTACACAAAGACAAGAAGAATTCTGAATGCATGAAGGGCCGACGCAAATTCAAACTCGTTCAAGCTCAGCCAAGCACCAAGTGCTTGAGAAGGTTCTACGGATTTTTTGGCCAAACACCATTTCCAATAAAGGGCTCCCGATAAAAACTGGTCTGGAGGTGGTATCTACCGTATTCAAAAGACGACGGTGGAGATGGTTCGGTCATGTCTGCAGGATGGATCCCAGTTCGCATACGAAGGTACCCATTCACTAGCTTCCGCAAGGTAAACGAAAAAGGGGACGGCCCAAGGAAACTTGGCGCAGAACGTTGGAACGGGAACTACATGCATAAGAATTCACGGTGCAGACGACAACGGAAGCAGCGGCAGACCGGAGCCACTGGCGTGGGGTTGTCTTCGCCTCATGTGCCACCCGGCACGGAGAGGACTAAGCCTGAGCCTGAGAACTGAATATCGCGTAGTAATGGTGAACTAATTCCGGAAGCTTTACGCTAAGTTAGAAGAAAATGACTCTTTAAAGTGGGATAAATGTTATCCTGCACGGATCCAAGATTCTACCAGAACCAAGAAACGTAGCTTTACTCCGAGGATGATGATCAGAACGGTACAAGAAAAACAAGTTAGTTTCGATAATCTATCAGCTCGGAATGTGATATTTGATATAACCATTAGAAAATCCGGTTCCATGGGAATTGTAAAACATCCTCACGCAAACCTTGATGACACAGCGAACTTACTCTAGAGACGGATGTTGGCTAACCGGAAGTGAACGTTTCTTTCCTGAAATTTGCAGAAAATTGATCGCATTTGATAAGTGATCATGGAAGTTTGAAAAACTCTAGGAATATTAGGAGTCCCCTTTGGGAGGTTTCGAACAAGTCAACGCTAAATCTCAGATAATCAGTTCGGTCATATCAAGTGACTGAGCTAAGCATCGAAACGCAAATTTCAAATACAGAAAATGCAGGTGATTCCTTGAAACGCAGACACACTCCACAACGGGTTTCTGGCTGTTTACCGTCATCAGGTGGAGACAGTCAGATCAGGTTCACTGTGTCTGGAAACAGCGGAAAAGCAATAAAGGAAGTTACACTTGTGGGCCACTGTGATGTAAGGTTCCTAAAACGAACCACACAGTTCAATTAGAGAACCAGAGGTTGATTCTGTGTCAGCTTTCCACGCCACGTATGATGTTACTCACATAGCATGATGATGGCACCCAGACAGAAAATGGTTTCGATCCCAAAGTGAGGGGGTTTGGGCGCTACAAATTATAGTTTTTTTCCGGCGAATTGAGTGCTTAGCATTGGTCACTCTGTGATTCTGTAGTTTTCACACCGTTTGTTGGTGTACAGAACCCATGTAAATGTGGTATTCAGTATAGATATGTTTGCACCACTTATCCCACTGTTTCACGTATCACTGAACCTAATCTTACTGTCCTCCACCTGATGAAGTCATCATCCTGTAAACCGGTAGTGAGTTGTCATTTCGGAGGGATGTAGCACATCATCACTTTGGATCATCCATAAGCGCGCCTTAGTGCTGTTTACCACGAATTCACTATGTGAATTCTGTGTTTGAACATCGGGTCGTTGTAGCGAACCTAGGGCAACAGTGGCATTCAAGTATAACCTTGTTTACCATTTATCCACTGTTTCAAGGATCACTGAAACTAATCCTAATGTCTCCACCTGATAACGACAAACAGCCAGAAACCCGTTATCGAATGTGAGTGAAAATAAATGCACGGGAAACGTTCCAGTAGAAGATGGAAACAATTTAGTCAAGAAGCTTACTTTAACCTACCTTTGTTAAAGACAAATTGTTGAATCAAACTTACTAAACGAGCAGGATGAGACTTGACTGTTTCAATAATTACTGTATCCATATAAGTACGCTTTGGCCCTTAGGGCAGGTGTTTTCCTACCGTTTCATCAGTGTGAAGTATTACAGGTCTACAGGTTGTGCTTGTATGCCACTGTTGGATAAGGTTGGTACGACCAACTTTTCATCACATAGCCCCCTCTCATGTAGTCTGGGTTTACAACCCATGATCATGAATATACAAAGCTCATTTGCATTCTTCTCCATCCAACAACGACCCCAAATGAGGCGACCGGTTTTTCGTGCTGTTGCACGCATCATTTTTGGACAGTTGGATCAGGATCCTGTCAGATGCGCTTGAAACAGTCGAAGAATGGTAAACAAGTTGCGCTTGTATGCCACTGTTGGGTCAGGTTGGTACGACCAACCTGATCCTGATCCAACTGTCTCTACCTGATGAGTTAACATAGCACGAAACCGGTCGTGGTGTGTGTGTGATGGAGAAGCATGCAAATGAGCTTTTATATTACAGGTCTTATTGTAGATATGTGAAGTGTAATGCCATTAGCTGAAAACTAACATTCTGCACAATTCAATAGCAGGAAATCTTCGAAACGACAGTCAATAACAATCACCAACCCGTGATATTTTGAATTTCGGGGAAAATTGCATAAGAACAAGTCGAGTTGCGACCTCTGCGGGCACCGGGTAACGTTTCACTACTGACACAGAAGCTTCGTCAGACCAAGAGTGATAGTCACGATAGGGAACATGATTAAGTAGTAGTCAACCCACCACCACTGATTTGACCTTACCGCTAAACAGCCTATAGTACGCCTACAGTGTGTCACGTCTTGTGGGAATGACCAGGATCAGTGATCGATTTTCTTCCTAGTATGTATCCACGTCAATCTAATACTACTTAATCATGTTTTCTGTCCTGACTATCACCCTTGTTCTGACGAAGCTTGTGTGTCAGAAGTGAAACGTTACCCAAAACCTGCTCTGACCGATTGCACTCCAATATATTTACAAGATCGATGTAGTGTTTCGGCAATAAGAAAGCCAGGTAGGCGTATGTTTTAATCTTGGTCGTGTGCATAACGATCGAACGCTTTGGCCAATTGGCGTTTTTTGTGTTTTTGGATTTGTGTGCGAACGTGATCAAAGTAAAAACGTTTGGAAGCGAATTGGGGGTATAACTTGGTTAATTTTTAATCAAGTACTTCGAAAGTATTTGCCAACAACTTAGGAGACGTTGGGACGGAACTGACGTATCATTATCATCTCCCCTGCATCGTGGGTTCACAAGCCTGGAAAGGAGCTGTAAAACCTATTGTTCGGATTCATTGTACACTTCTCCAATGTTAGGTTAAAGGTTGATCACACTTCTTCAAAGGCACAACCGTAGCGGTATCCGAAGATCTCTCGTATGCTTACTATTTTATCGGCAAACCAAAGGGTTTCTGTTAACAATGCGGTAATCTCGAATTAGATTGTCGTTAGCTACCCAAATGAAACACCAACGTCAATAATTCCATAAAATTCATCACGGTATTTTATTTCAAATACTCACTGTTTTTGTGCTCTCTTTCCGTTGAGCTGAACGTTTTCATAAGAGCTCGGATAGAAGTGTTACCGAAACAGCGATCCCACAATCCTGGCGTTTGATTCGAAGGCATCTGGTGACAACAGAGACGGCCTGAGTCAGATGGTGTACACTTGACATTTACATGTTTGATGAACTGACGACTCGCATTCTGAAATTTGAATCGAAGTGGCTGCGCTGCGATTCGAGTATCACATAAACACAACAGTTCAAAAACACCGAACTAGCTCAGAAATGTTTCACCAATTATTACGATGTTTTATTTGTCAAAATCACGTCAAAATTCACAATGGCAATAATGCTTGGATGAATATTGCAAGTTAAAATTTCAAGCATTGGCTGGACGGCTCAATAAAATTGAAGTTGGCTTTTGGTGCAACCGTTTTTGGTGAGCATCTGGATAACCTCATCAGAAAGCGAAACCCAGCAAGACACGAGTTGAGATCAATCAACAGTGAACAGTTGGGTTTATTTCGGTGATGTATCTCAGATTCAGAATTCAATTCCAGCACATATGATAACCTTGAAAAATTTAGTAAAAATTAAACCCATATTTAAATGCTCATCTGCATGCATTTCCATCACACACAAAAATTTGTTTTGCATCAAAAAACTATTTGAGTCACGTATATCGACTGAGCACAACTCACGAATACTAGTTGGACCGTATCGACTTTTAAATTGAGAAACCATTGTGAGCCAATCAGATTATCAAGGTCGAACAATATTATTCATCCAATCAAAATGATGCTAGCACACGGGTGCATGGGATTAACAACCAATCACATTTAAAATACGGCGAGAGAATATTTCTATCGAACGATAACTTTGAATTCTCTCTGGTTTCAAAAATTCCGAGAATGGATCGCATTGCAAATGCATTTTCTGTTTTTAATTTTGAAAAAATCTTCCCCTCGTGAATCCTTTCTCCTTGTCGCAATTCATATTTAGACATAATTCAGTTCAGTTCATTCTATACCAATACAAGTGAATAGATTTTATATAATAAATGAATATATAATGGAATAAGAAAGATGTTTTCTAATAATGAATATTATTAAGTCGTCAAATATAATGTTGACTAACTCTGACGCCCGATAATCATCGTCGACATTATCAATGTAATCACCCCCATCCATCACGGTATCATATCAAGTACACTGCCATCATGCTGTCAACTTCGTCAACAATTGTCACAAATATGTCACTACCAACTGCACATCCGTGTTCTTGAGAATTTCCTCCATCACCTATTATCTTTCTTGAATAAGAACAATAAGAATAGCTGAATTTTCGAAATATAGTTGTTTGTAATCTTTTCTTGGACAAAATCAGCCTACTAATATGCCATTTCTTATATTTCATTTATGTCTGCTGATTGAACCCAATAAGGATAGTAGATATGGTGTCTAGACGGTTGATACCGCTACGGAGGAACGGACATGCAGGTATAAATTTGTGAATTGGATTATGTAACTCGTTTATTCTGGTGCTCACATACCATGAACGTAATAAATTTTTCATTTATAAGCGCCTCCGGATCTTGGTCAGGAATCACTTTGTGATTCTGTATTTTGAACATCCTGGTTCTTTCTAAGAACACAATTTAATAGTGGCATATACGTATAAATTTGTGTATCAAACTCGTTTCTATTCTCTGCTAATGTGAAGTCATCTTTCTTTAGCATACGATGAAATGTGGCTAAATAGATTAATAGGTAGAATGTTTCAATGTATTCTGTGCCTAAAGTATCGAAGATTATGAGAATCATTAGCGTTAAGTGGAATTTTATTTCCGCAATGTGACTTTCACAACACGGTATCGGGAAGACCGCTGCAATGCGTTTCACCTATGAAAGAATTAGTTATTCGCTGGTAGAGGTTGATGTCCTGTGATCATGCGCACACACGATTGCATAATGTAGGAAACGTTATTCGAGCTATTAAAGGCATCAAAGAGGCAGGCAACGCCATCGAATGGAAAACTAGCCGGAAACCTGAGTGTAAGTGAACAAGTATCCGTTTGAAATGATCTCATCAGATCAGCTGAATGACCTCTGCACATGTAGCTTGCTCATTCATAAATAGTCGAGGAGAAACCGCTACTAGACTGCGTCAAACCGAAAGTATATTATGGAATGTTTAATTGCGATCAACATTATCATCATCATGATGGAGTGCATTACACCGGTGGCAAATACGAAGTGATTATATGCCATACAACAATGATATGTTAAAAGTCCAATGAAGAGATTAAAGGTGAGATAAAAGGCTATAGAAGTTAAGATAGAAGCTATGAAGCTATAGAATCTATAGCTCAGAACGTAACGCATAGGACTTCGATATTGGCAATCTTAACTCAGAGAGTAGATGAGCTCGAATGAGAGTAAAACTCAAGTCATAGGGTACTATTGCTTGGTCATATTTTTGACATATTTTGCATATTATTGTGAAGGTATTACTTTGAAAATTATAATCCGTCTAAAATAAGTAAATTAATCAGTAAAATAATCAGTTCTTCAAAATGTTTCCAACAGCAGTATAACCACATCAACTCAAACACAGCTTCCGCATGAACTCTTGCCATATCAACTGCAAGTCAGCAAACACATGGTGTCTGAAACGACCCCCCCATCACAATTTCGACAACGAGAATGTGATAAGTCATCAATAGTCACCGGGGTTTGACATGGACGAATCTAATTGTCCCAAACATCGCTCTGACGTTTTAATGATATTCCGCGCGCATGTGATGACTCATCAATAAACGCGAGCGCGCATATTTCGTCAGTCATAAATTATGGAATTTTGACCTTTATTCCCTCTTGGGCAAGATAAACAAACAGTTGGCTGGGGGGATATAATCGAATATTTTTTACGACAACTTGCTAGTGATATTTTTGAAGTTATCTCGGCATCTATAGGCATAAGCACGATTTTGACATGATTATACTTTGGTGATTAATGTTCACATGACCTTCAAATTTGAAATTTGAATTTAAATTTCGAATGAGCAACCTTATTTGAACGGCAGTTTAAAAGTGATTCTTATTTGAAGTGCGTGCCATTCTGCTTAAATTTGCTAATCGAACTTTTATTGATGTTTTGTCCATATACATGCTTAAACGATTAATTTTTACGAATGCAGAGCAGTGAGTTAAATTTATGTGAATCTTGAATGTTATAAAATAGTTCGGTCAAGATGTTAGTCGAAAAATGAAAAATTAAATTCACACAAGCTATATAAGTGAAAGCTCCCGATTATTACCAAAACATCAGGTAGAACCGCCGTTTTATTTAAATTTGGGAAATATCACCCATTTCAAATAACTTAACATTCAAAGGTATTGATTTGTGAGTGGAAGGGATCAGAAAAATGAGCAAAGGGAATTATCATTCTTTACAGAATGTGTAACCTAATGAACGCAACCATTAATCTAGCGAAATTTGAGAGAAAAGAACATTGCTTGTGAAATCAGGATATGGATAGCTCTTGATCGACGTCGGCGATGGTGCAGATCATGCAGATTCGAGGACTAGGCTGGCCTCCACAGCGTTCATGGAGATTCGCAGAACTGGACAGGTTTTCTAATGTTTCAGGATGATCAACAATAAGCAGCTACCCATTATTCTCAGCTTCAAATAAACTTTTGGTACTATGATTTCAAAGAGAGCGTTAGAGTGTATTATTATGCGTTTTAAGCACATTTTAATCTGTATTAAAAGCGTATTCGTTTCATAATATGGTTTATCCACGAGTCCTTTAACTGTTTCCGTCTCCTTTCAATATACATCATTCGAATTTACGTTATTTTACAGTCGTAACATAGTCATCAAAGGTATGTTCGTTTCAATGGACTATACATATTGTGTAAATCAGCTCTAGAAAGCACTCGTGTTTATTTTTATTCCCTTAGTTTGCAAAATGTTTATGTTGGGACGGATATTTCGTAAATGAACAGCATTCATGTTTTGTGCTGATGGTCCATGTTTCACCGTCATACATTTAGAAATTCGGTTCGCACGCACAACATATTCTATCAATTTCCTTTTCACGGTCACATTGTAGTTGTAGTGGTTTTACGAGTTTAGTGGGGAAAGAGGGCACATAACAATTGGACAAAAATATCCTACTTACATTTGATATTTAACGTTTTTAACATTATCGATTGAATAGTCAATCACATTACTTCTCGTTTTTGAACACTTTAGAGCTAGACCAATTTGTAATGCGAAACAAGTTGTGTTTGTATGCCACTGTTGCATAAGGTTGGTACGACCAACCTGTTTAATCACATGAGCTCACGCTCATGTAGACTGTGACCTGGACAATTTGCATTTATCTTCATCACACACACCCCATCACCGGTTTCGTGCATTATGCACTCATCAGGTAGGGGCAGTAAGATCAGGATCCGCATGCGCTTGAAACAGTGGAGGAATGGTATACACGTTGTGCTTGTATGCCATTGTTAAATAAGATTGATACGTCCAACCTCTAAAATCACATGAGCCCACGCTCATGTAGACTGGGTTTCAACCAATGATCAATTAAACAATAATGCTCATTTGCATGCATTTCCAACTCACTGAAATCCTTGGATATGCGGATTTTTGTTTAAATCGATCACATTTGATTATAGAATTTTAGCGCCATTTTTATGTTCAAGCTTAAAACAAATTTCTAATATTCCTGCGAAATAATTTTCTAAATGTCAGTGGATTTCAACTTAGAAGTAAATTGATATTCTCCGTCCGAATGGAAAGAGACAAATGTTTCATCGCGCTGTGAAAAATTGGTTAAACTTCCTGAAACGAGCTGCTTTTAAAATCTGTGGTGGATTTGCCACAATTTGTGGTTGGAAACTATAAAATGTAACATGGATTATATTACGATAAATAGATGATTGAGTATATGTGAGCTTAGATGATCCTTTTTCGATATTAGGAAGCTATTAAATACCAAAGTTTTGGTAAATTAAGGGGAATATGATCATTCCAGGCAATTGAAATACCAGCAAGACAATGAAAGTCCAGCATGGATAGAAACAGTAAATGAAGTGCTATCAAATCAGATTAGAATAACGAATGGATTCCCGAATAGATATGTGTGCTAGGTTCGCTTCTCTTTCTTCTATACACAAATAATTTACGCCCACTCGTAACATGCAAAAATGGTTCCGTTCGCTAGTAAGATGTAAATTAGGACGCTACTCAGTTCTGCTGCAGATTGGAAGATAATGAAAATAGATTTGAATCCTTGTGTTAGGAGTGACATCTCATGGCCTGCAATGGTTCGTGCATATACGAACAGAAGATATTCTCAAGTGTAAGAGGCTCTGGTAACAGCTTATAGCAAACAGACATACAATAAACAATGACATACATGGAAGCTGCTATAAATAGGGTTCTAAGAGAAAACAAAGATGCTCAAATATATATTACTAAAGTTTTTGTTGTTGTTGGCCTCCTTCGGTCGATGTCGGCCATGGATGTACATCACAATCGAATGAATTTTCATGTTCTTCAGCTTTTTAAATGACTAAACAGTCCTATTCGGGAGGAAAAATCTCTCTCGTCGCGCTTCCAACGATGGTCAGAACTCGGTTTTATGGCGTCAGTTGCATGCCGGCTGCGTGATCAGCGTTCAGCAGCCAAAAACTGTATCTGCTCCTCCACAGCTTGAAAAAGACGCTTTACACAATGCCTCCAATGTGACCGGAAAAACACATTTTTCCCAACTCGTAGAGTCAATGTTAAGTGTTTTCAAATCTATTTTACAAGCGTCTTTGTACTGCAAGTGCAGTCTGAGCAATGGTCGACTTTAAAATCGCCATACAGTAGATCTTTCGAAATAAGAAAGGCATATGTGCTTGAAAATTTCGGTCACACAAGTCTTACCGAACAGTGACTTAAAAAACCGACTTGTTTATAATTCTTCCACTTTTCAAAAGGCATGCGAACTCTGATCCTACTGTTACTACCTAATGAGCGCAAGCAGCAAGAAACCGGTCGGGGGAGTATCTATGATAGAAATAATACAAATATGGATTCATTTTCATTGTCAAAAG
>JACCGJ010017037.1:0-33043 GCA_013407085.1 Atriophallophorus winterbourni | reverse complement strand
AGTTCAGTTTGCACAGGACGATATGTGGCAGTCGCCAATCGAGCGTCAAGATTTCTTCCGGTGGTATGCCAAAAAGAGCGCCCACCACTTCAAACAAAATAGGTTCACAGATTTCTTCTGGTAGGATGGTTACCTGGAATGTAGAGCAAAAAATCCCCTCACCAAAGGTGAGGAGACATTACAACTTCGGAGGTAGTTCAGTTCAGTTTGCACAGGGCTGTATGCGGCTAACGAGCCAATCGAGCGTCCAGATTTCTTTCGGTGGTATGCCACAGAAGAGCGTCCACCACTTCGAACAATATATTCACAAATATCTTCTGGTATGAGAGTAATCTGGAATGCAACAGAAAAACTCCCCTCACCAATAAGTGAGGAGAAACATTAGTGCGTTCCAAAGACAACATGAGGATCATACCAACTAATCCCTTACGGATAAAAATCAGGAAATAATGAAGGTAGGTTAAGCTCTCGATTGACATCGCATAATTAGTTGAATTGTTTATTGCGGTTCAAGAAGTAAAATTGTTGTACCTTTTGTTACATTCTCGTAAGTGTCTAGTTCTGGTCAACCTGACAGTGTCTTTGGCCACGTGCGGCCTTTTGCCTAGATCGGGCGTGCCGGTCAAAAATTAAATATTAAAACATGCCGTAGTCCTACACAAGTGTTCTACACTTGTAAGAACTGTGTTTTACTGGTCCAAATAACTTTGTCCTTAACACTTGTGCCATTCACGAGTGCCGTTGAACACGTTTCGGCTTCCGCGAGAAAATCTTCACTGTCCTGTGTGTTTTCTCTTATCTTCTTCGGATGTTATTGTAGTGCGCTCGCAGCTGTTGAATGAAACTACTCACTATAGAGTTATTCGCACCCCGAGCAGAGAAGCAAGGATTTCAACGGTTTAGAATTTTTCTCTACGTAGAACCCTGCTATGCAATGTTGTTCCCGAAATATCCGAACTTTGTTCAATCATCATAAACTGCACTACCAATATACAAGTAGAACAAAACATAACCACCAGTGGTCCCCGGTTCGCTGACGACCAAGTGGATTATCACCAGAGAAGTTGCCGATCGCGCTGCAAGGAGTTACAGCACATGCTACAATTTTTCTGTATACGCCCATCAAGTAGTGCTTTGCCACTCTCCTACATATGGACCCGAATATAACCCTGATCGATTGGCGCCCGTGTATCTAATTATCGTAGGCTGAACAAGGCGACAGTACCTGATAGGTAGCCCATCCCGTATATTCAAAAGTTGATATCCAGTATCCACCGAGCAACCGTTTTCTTCAAGGCTGACCTTGTTCGGGCGTAAAACCGGATGCCATTAGCCAATGTAGACATCCCGAAAACGGCCATTACCTCACCGTTTGAAATCTATGAGTTTTGGCGTATGCCTTTCGGTCTGCGCTATGTGTCTCCAGCAGTCCAAAGATTTATGCATCTGGTTTGCAGAGGACTTGATTCTGCTTACGTATACCTTGATGATGTACTAGTGGCTAGAAGCTCTATGGAAGACAATATTTGTCACCTGGCTGGGCTCTTTGAGCGTTCGTTTAGTCATGGTGTTTCGATCAATGCGAACAAGTGCAGTTTTGGTCAGACTGCAGCCGATTGACTAGGTCATCGAGTCTTGACTTCAGGCATCCAGCCACTTAGACTTCACCCGGCAGAGACCCAGTATGGCACAACGTTTGGTCTAGAAATATTGGTTTTATACCTTATGTTAGAAACATTTACGCTGAATTCTGATGAGCAAACAGTTTACCGTGTTTTCTGATCATGAGCCCCGTAGATCTGCGGAAGGATACTCACCTAGAGAGACGAGAACTGTGGATTTTGTCAGTCGATACACGACTAATATACGACACATCTCAGTTGCCCAAAATCCTCTCGCGGATGCACTCTTCAGAATAGGCGTTATAGAGTTACCTCACTCTATCAAAATCAGCGAGTTATATGCACCACAAGCTGTTGATGCTGAAATGGCACAGCTCATAGATTCCTCCTCCCTTGACATCAGACCTCTACACTTGACCAACGGCTCTGGTGATATCCTTCCCGACGTATCGCAAACCGCTCCCCGAACGCTTATTCTGTCTGCTCCAGACGGAAAGTGTGCGACACCCTACACAATCTTTCCAATCTTGGCATTCATGCCCTCGTTCAAATAATTACCGGTAGATTTAGTTAGCCGAACACCAATAGGGACGTTTTAGGTAATGATCTAAAGCGTGTGTCGAATGCCAACGCACGAAAATCCACCGAGAAAGCAAGAGTTAATCGGGATCTTTTGTCGAAACGAATGAGCGTTTCTTTCACATCCACGTAGATCTAGTCTGTCTGTGGCCACCGTCACTACATACATCCTTAATTGAATTAAGCGTTTCACCGGGTAGCATGAGGCCATTCCGTTACATAGCAGCTGTTCCGAGACAGTTGCGCACGCTTTATTTGAACGTTGGATGGCACGGTTCGGTTGCCCAGGTGTTGTTACAACGCTTAAAGTATCCTATTTCCATGGCCATCCATGGCTTCTGTGGGTTGCCAATATCACCGAAATACAACTTACCACCCTGCGACGAATGACATGGTGAAACGGTTGCACAGGAAACTCACGCACGCAAATAGCACACGGAGTTACTGACTGAAACGATATTCTACCAATAGTCCTCTTAGGTTTAAGGTTAACCGTTACAATACACTTGCAAACCACTGTCACCAAATTGACATTCGGCCGTACCATCGCTTTACTTGGTGAGTATGTCTCCCCGGCGATGAAATCAACATTTGACTATAGAGATCACGTGGTGCGCTTGCAACATTATATTACCCTCTTCCACTAACCACCCCCGCGGCTTCAGGCGAAACCATCTCACGTTTCGAAGGAGTTGGCACATTGTTATTGTGTTTTTCTTCGAAAACATATGGTAAAGAAAACTTTCAACCTTCCTAAACCGTTTGGGATAAATCAGCGGTACCCAAAAACAGTTGCCATTGACTGCGACGGTAGGAATGACACTGTTTCAATTAACAGAGTCAAACCGGCGTTCAAGGACGACACAATTGACCCAAGTTAATCCGCAAGACTGACCGACACCATCAACGTGTTCAGTTTTGATTGATCCAAATATAAACCTATACCGAATAGAAAACGTTTGCTTCGCGGATTCACCTGATAAAGGTGAGCGAGGTGGGTGGGCTCGGATTTATGACCAGATTTCATTAAGTTGATTTTGATGGAGTATTCTGCCAGATAAATATTGAGCAGCTAAGCAAATGTTTATTATCAAATTCGTAAAATTTATTTCAATATCAGTACTTGGTGATGCCAAAGGTTGTCATAACCGGGGGTTGCAGTGGGAATAAGCTCCCAATGTCTATAAAATGCTCCCATAAGGCGTGCGTCTCAAACTGTCCCTGAAAACCAAAGCCCAGTTTCTGGCCCGCACGTGGTGGAACTGCTTCTACTGACAGGAAAAAGGCGAAGGCGGGTGACTGGCGTCTTAAAACCAGTTAGCTCCGGGCATTTGGAGATCGTAAGCCTGAAAAGGCAGTCCATCTAAGGGAAGGAAAACCCTGATTTCAAACCTGCGCTGCCTTGCGGCATACTCGATTGCGGAAAAGGCTTCAGGAGTGAACCCTGAGGAAAAATCCCCGCTGCATTGCGGGAAGACTCTCGAGTCAGGCTCCGCGTGGGGTCTCCTGAGCTAACCCCCTACTTCGGCCTTGGAAACCGGGTAGTATGTCGCCTTCAACAAGAACAATGGGACCTAATTCAACCACTACTTGCTGTCAAAACTACCTTCGCTACATTACATCACATGCCGATCATTATATCCCACGCCCCTCATTACACACAATCAATGAATCTCATCAAGATGCTCCTTCAAGCTCGCCAAACATAGAACAGCCAAGCCAGAGCACTCACTTCTTGGAACCCCGTATTCCCTTTAAACTAGCTGCATTCAACGTCAGGACCTTGAGACAAGCAGGACAACAGGATGGATTAGCTCGTACACTCGAAACAATGAGTAGGCATATGCTGTCTATCAGAAACGCGCTTACACGACTCTAGTAAATGGATAAATAAATGAATAAATAAATAAATTTCATTTTCGGAAATCCAAGGCATGTTAAACATGATCAATAATTTCCAAAAGCTTTGTACAATTAGATTATAGTATGTACATTTGCAAAAATAATTTGTTCAAGGTCATTTGCTTCAGCGGAATTTAACGTTCAATAAATATGAAGGTAACGGTATTTAAAGTTGTTTCCAGGTAATCGGTACGTGATCTGATATAGTACGAAAACACAGCTATTGCAAGGAGAGGTCTAGAATGTTTTCGGCAACACTGATGATCAATGGATAAAGTCCATTAAAGATGCGCGAAGAATCTCTATTGTTGATGTTCCAAACTTTTTCATTTTGATTGTTGTAAATAGATTGATCTTTTTTGACCATTAGCCGTTTTCTTGTCCGCTAGGCAAAGGTGGTTTATTCCACCAGTTTGAGGTCTGGGGCCAGTTTCATTTTGGTGCGGATTGAGAATTTTGCTGTGGTGAAAAAAACTCAGAAGCGAGAGGATGTTGTTTCGAAAGTTATGAACGTTTACTTAATATCAATAACCAGGAATGCCATTATCATATGAATCATCAGGTAAAACATTTGAATTGAGAAGATTGCGAATTTTTTGAATGGTAAGAAATAAAGCTATATGTGATTTGAATTCATTTAAAGAGGAACTGAGTCTTATATATTTTGGAAGAAGATTCCACAGTGTAGCATATTTAGTCAAGAAAAAACTGTTCCTTACTTTATTTCGAAACCTTGGTACCTTAATAGTTTTTTCACTGTTTCTCAAGCTATATTTAAAATCATGCCGTATATGAATATTCGAACGTATTTCCATATTATCCGTTGACAGTATTTTAAGTATTTTAAGTCTGTGAAACCATAGATGATCGAGTTTAAGTTGTATACATCTTTCTCTATAGGATTGCTTGTTGGTATAGCCGATCATTGATTTTGAGAAAGTACGTTGTATCTTTTCTAAAACTATGCTATCGGTTTTATTTATATTAGTATATATTATGTTACAATAGTCAAAGATAGGAATGGTGAATAATTTATACATTTCTAGTTTACAATGAGGCTGAAATATAGATCTGTGTATAGTATTTATACTTTGTCTGGCTTTAGTAATAAGGTGGCGTATCTGTTCGTTGAAAGTGAGTGATTGAGAATATCGAAATCCTAAATCACGCGTGCTGTCAATCATTTGAATTGCGTTATTGTTTAGAAGGATTGAGTTATTTTGTATCGTGCATCTTATAGGCATAAAATTAGATTTTGCTGTTGAGAACGTTAGACCATTATTTTTTGCCCAATCTGCAAGTGCAGCTGAATCATTGTTTAGTCGGGATATATAAGTTTGCGCTTGATTAGCTGTAAAAGTGATGACAACATTCATGTCATCAGCGAATAAGAACAATTTGCTATGCGGAATGACGTTATGTATGTCATTTATATATATAAGAAATAGTAAGGGGCCTAAAACGCTACCTTGAATCACCCCACTGGGGATAGGTAGGCTGCGTTATCTACGGCCATTAACTTCAAAAGAGTAAGTGCGATCAGTAAGAAAAGAAGTTAACCAGGAAAGAAGATTACCACCGATGCCATATGATTCAAGTTTCGATAATAATATTTTATGAGGAACAGTATCAAATGCTTTAGTTATGTCTAAGAAGACAACTACAACTGCCTAAACCTTCCTCAATCGATGTAGTAATATAGTCAAGGTATTCAAGCTGACATGTTATGCATGATCTTTTATTTAGGAAGCCATGTTGACCTTTAGAGGAGAAACTTGGAGATAAGTGATTCAAGATAGCTTTTTTTTATTATTTTTTCAAGTAATCTAGATAGTATTGCTGTGTGGTTAATTGGGCGATAATTTGATACCGTGTGCTTCGAGCCAGATTTATGTCTGGGTGTAACGACAGAGTGTTTCCATTCTAAAGGGAAGATTCCAGATTCGATTGAAGTGTTAAATAAGTTCAGTAGAAGAAGTTTGAAATCGTCACCACCCATTCTGCAAATTGCGGGTGGAATGCCTGTTATGTCTGGCTTGAGACTGAACGTAGTTTGCTTGCAGACTTCATTAATATCATTCAGATTTATGCATATAGTGTTTAATACACTAGGTGACCGAAATGTTTCAGTCATATCTTTATAGATGAAAGTATTGTAAGTAGTATTGAAATATTTGAGAAATTCTTCGCAGATTGTAATAGGGTCTGTAATTCTTATTTCTGCCGAATTATAAGTTCGATCTTGAATAATAAAATCTACTTTGCTGGTTGAGTTTACGGATCGTGATTTAAATAACCTGCCAAGTGATTTTAGTTTATCACAGCTGTTCAGTTCTCTATTTTCTCGATGCAATCAATGTGTGGTCTAGAATGAGTTTGTGGTCACTCAATAGTTCATATGAACGTTAACGAGCAAAAATGTCGTTATTGGTAATTGCAACTGTAGACCACTTTTTTATTTAATTTTTCATTTTCTCGAGCCTAGTTTGTTTTATGCGTTTTCTAGAACTGATAGCTTTATCGATTAAACCTATAATTTTCGAATGGAATGTCGAGGATATAGTTGGAAAATCATGTGGAAGAAAAAATTGAGACCAATCTTCAATCCTTATAAGTGTTCAAAGTGAGTTCCAAACGATGAAACGGTAAAGAGTCTTGATTTCATTGGTAGCTTTGCAAGTGCATGATAGATGGGAGGATAATATTTTATGGTCCCCATTAAAGGGGGAAGACAATATTAGTAAGTTGTTTGGATCAATATTTAGATTAAAGACTGAGTCAAGAATGTTGCCCTTTCTAGTTGGTCTATCAATAAATTGTTTGTAACCTAGTAAGTCAAGCGTTTCCATAAAATTTGTATGAGAGCCAACTTTACTTCGTTCGTGCCAGTTTAAATTAGGCATGTTAAAATCACCGGCTATAAGTTTATGGCGTGCATGATGTGAAGACGTTTCGGTGAAAGCTTGAGTTAATGTATTCAGATTATATGAAGTTGAGCCTGGTGGGTAGTAAATGCAGCCTATTAAGAGATCTAGTATAAGTAGTTCTATCCATAGTGAATCTTCAACTTCTGTTAAATGCGGAGATGTTATACTATTAGCTTTAAATCTTGAATGCACATAAATAAGGCAACCACCACCTCGTTCCAGAGTGCGGTTTCTCCTAAACAACTGGTAGTTAGGTATCATGAGTTTGGAGTCAGAGTGATCATCACGGGTCCAGGATTCAGTTATAAGAATAATATGTTCAGGTTTAGAAGATAAGTAAGATTTTAGTATATGGATTTTAGGTATAATTGATCTAGCATTTATGACCAGAAAACGAACAATACAAAGATCGGAAGTTAAAGGATTCGGGGTAAGTGCATTAGAGAGTTTACTATGCTTGAAATTTAATTTATGTATCTTTGAATAAAAGTGGTATTAGTGTTATAGTATGGTTCATAATTGCAGCGAGAAACATAAGGATTATAAAATAAAGTTTGGAGAATATAATTATTATAATAAGAGGGATACTGTGTAATAGTAGATGAATTATAATAAGGTTGAATATTACAAAAAGGTGTAGGAGGAAGTGATGAATGGTGATAGTGTTGCTTATATGATAGGGGTTATTCATTAAGAAACGAGATGTGTCAATACGGTTGTTGAGACTGGGTGAACGACTTATATAATTAGTCGTGAGCATACGTTGTCGGTGAGGTGGTCTGATTAGTGCCTCTTTGAAAGTAGGAGGGTTTGGTAAGAGGGGTCGTGTTTGTCTTAGTTTAGGTAAACGCGGCGGGCGTAGATGCAGATGTCGAGTTACACTCACACCTTGATTATCGGGTGCGGATTTCGAACTTTGGGAACTATTAGAGTTAATTTCAATTACAGATTCACATTGCATTTGTTCATTGGTATCTGGGTATATCTCAACAGATCGATTGACGCTTGATTGAAGCTCAGGCGTGCGTGAGTTTGCGCATGTTCACCATCAAATACCATTACACACTTCACATACAAAATCGGTTGCGTTAGTAAGAATATTCAAAAGAATAGCTGCTCAAAACAAATTCAGGATGTTAACAAAGATGAACCTGCCACCAATATGATAGCTGTGATGATCAGTTGCACATGTGAAGCACAAATATTTTAGGTGCTTTTACGATTCGTTGAAAACGCAAAAATGAGGAGATATTCTTTGATTGTGTTGTTATAGATCAAGAAATCGAAAGATGAGTGACCGAAAAACGCTGTAGAAATTCGAGTAAATCATTTGTTTCTTATGTATTAATGTACTCGACACCAGATAGAGACCTTCTCCAGAAAACCATTTTGGCGCGATTGTATATAATTTTGTCACTTCAATACAACGCCTCGAGTTTCAGCTCGAAACTGGTACTCCATCTGCTTACACAAGTCCGAAAGATGTTCCGGTATTGCCACGGCAGGTGTTTGATATTTTGGCAAGTAATTAATTTTCTGCATTACATATATATATCTTATATAATGTCTATATGTCACATTACAAATAATGGAGATCATTAAGAGCAACAAACTGTGAAACATCTCAATTAAATATATGTTTCGTGGTGCTCAACGGAAATAGGTCCACGGTTCTGTTCACTGTGCTGAACCAAGAAAACAAAACCGAATCTGTCAAGGTTAAGCTGTCCACGGTTTTGAAAATTTACAGTCTGTTAGAACCACTATCTATTCTTTTCGACTAATTTATTGACCGAAAGAATGAATATCACAAATTGCGCGAGTGGGTGGATATCAACAGTGAGCGAAAATCACAATTTAAACTCACCATCGATATTGATTGGTGAATAATCGATAGTTCGTTCGCTGTTCATATAACAGTAATACAATCCATCTTGAGACTTCTAGTTCTGATAGAGACGGGGGTTAAAGGAATCAGCTGTAAAAATGGAATGAACATAGTTAGCACTGCCGCCACCACGTTTCGAAGTTCGATTATTCCTGAATATCTGGTAATTGGGTACCATAAGTGTTAAGTAAGGCTGGTCCACTCGTGTCATGGTTTCAGTTACAAGAATAATATCTACTGAGGTCGAAATGAGAAAATATTTCAGCATTTGGATTTCAGGTGTAATTGATCTAGTATTTATATGTATGATAAAAATTAATAGAAGTGAAGATAGATTAAAGCAAAAATTTAGGGCAATTAAAATTTAATTTATTAATTTAGGAAAATAAGGCATGATCATAAAAAAGGCGTGTGTAGCATGAATTACGGCGTGTATTGGTTGTAAAATAGGAATTTGGAGGCATGAAATCAGTATAGTAAAATGCTGGAATACAAAAACCAATTGGGTAAATGGAGTGTTTATGAAGCCAGTCGGAGTCAATGGGAGACTGGTTCTACTGCATAGGGTGGTATGGTAATTGAATAGGGTAAGCGACATCGTGGGTGTGTCTATTATTTTCATTGACCAACGTTACTTGTTGATTCTAAGGCTTCCCGACTACTGTGTTTCTAAATGAGCTAGGGTTTGGAAGAAAAGCTTAAGTCGGTCTAAATGTTGGTAAGCAAAATACGTGCTTAGAGGCCGGCAGTGTTCTATGCACCATTTCGTTGGGTGCAGAATGTGTTGAAGCTCAACTTCTTGTATGTGTACTAACTACAGATGAATCACACTGCATGCTCTCAGTTGATGTACACCTCACAGTTCGACCACCAGTTGAAACTACTGAAATACTCGCTATTCATGTATTCAAAGCAAATTCGCCTATACTCCGAGGTGAACCGCGCATCAATAGAATGCTTAGTGCCGAATTAAATCTGAGAAATATGAACCACCCAACGATTTGAGCCCTTAACATCCCGTAAATAGACACTTTTCGATCATATGTCATCAATTTGGTTCAATCATTACTTCCCATATTCATTTTATCCAAAGTAATCCCATTCTTTTGATCCATCTTAAACCTCTACCTTTTTTAGTTCAATACGCTTCGAGTCTCCTAGATCAGCGACATTTTTTGAATGAGAAATCGTTTAATGTTCAATTGGACCCTTTTTAAACCAGGTTTATTTGGATGCAAAATTATCCTCTACCTTACCAAAACACTTACGTAAAAAATCATCACCAATGTCAGATCACTCGCTAAATTATTTGTGGTCACACTTGAAATATCCTGAAATTCGCCTTCTCCTAATAAATGCACGGTCAATTATTTCGAAGCTCCCTACCCTTTAAAATTTCTTGATCTCGAACCCGCACGATAAAGTTCTTATAACGGAAACATGTACATCTCATTAGGTTCCAAAGTTACAGTTGAACTAGCCATCTAGTTCATGTTTTGTAGGGACTGCACCTACAATCGTGGTGGTGGTATTCTCGTTCATGTTTGTTCATATTTTCGGGAAGAAATATATAGTTCCCATATGTTAAATGATCTACATGATTCAGACATGAGACCGAATACTCCGCTGAAGCGAGTTAACAGGATCGGGAAATGGAGGGGTGGCCCAAATGACGCATCTACCAGATCGCCGCGGCCAATTGTAGTCGAATTCACAAAGCAATGTGATCGCGACTACTTCCTTTTTAAAAGCAGAGAATTTTAACTGCGTCGAGGAAAAATGCATCGTGCAACCTGACACCTCGGCACACCTGAAAACTTCTAGCCCAATTAGAGCTAGAAAGTCAAAGTTAGCTGTAAATCGTAGCTCACCAAATTCGCTCCCGAGGCGAAACTTAGAAAATGACAACAGTGTGGCGATTACGCTAACACACGGAGAATCATACTTCAACATTGAAGAGCGCCACTGTCGTGGCACGTCCTTTAGAGAATGAATCGTGGATGAGTTGTAGTGACTCAGAACATGGAGATGAAACTAGATGCCAGGAGTTGTCGTCTGTTTCGAAAACGAATGCTGTTTCTCTTGATGAAATTCAGCCTTCAAAAACCGCGAAGCAGCCTCGGGCATTACGCCCGAGGACAAAGAGCTCTCAGGTGGCCATAACACCGGCAGTCTTACCCCATTTGATAGTGCTCTTTTGTTCTCTACAAACGCTTGTAGCATTAAAAATAAATGGGCTGAACTCCTCTGTAGAGTTGACGACACCAACTACAAAATCGTGGGTGTCACGGAATCATGGTTGTCTCATGATGACCACATACCAGCTTTAATCGCGGATAGGTTTAGCGTCGTAAGAAGCGATCGACCTCTGGGTCAGTCAGCAGGAGGGGCGTTGCTCCTTATTGATAACGCCATTCCCTTCGAGAAAAGTATTTTTTCTACAACGAATGTGCAGATAATATCTGCTTTGCTCATGCATGGATGCACGCGTATAGTTGTAAGCTGCGTCTACTGTAGTCCGTGTCAAGGTCGTTCAATCTATGCACGCCAAATTTGCACTGATTTGGAAGTATTGATCGTTTTTAATCAAGTGAACATAACTCGCCGATTTGAATCAATATAGCAGATTGGCTTCAGTAGTTCGGCTTCACTTTCGTTCATTGTACATATATATACAAATGAGCTGTAAATAAAACGATGCATTCTGTCTGTCGTCTTCTACCACTTTCGTGAGTGTTGTGTCAGCCGGAACTCGCTTCAAAAACACAACAGACTTGGCGACGGGAAAATGGCTATCAGCTTTGAGCAAATGCAAGAATTACTCCAGCAACAGCAAGTACAGTTCGAAAAATCACAGAAGCAGATCATTGAACTTTTTTCTCAGAAACTGAATATCAAAGAAGAACAGAAAGAACAGACACAGCAGCAATCAATTGACTCAATCGCAGCATCCATCACAGAGTTCCATTTTGATGCAGAATCGGGAACAACATTCAATGCTTGGTTTCAGAAATACGAAGACATTTTCCGAGTTGAACTTGCGGGTCAAGGTGATGCATGGCTTGTTCGCCTATTGTTGAGAAAACTTGGTCCTGTTAAGCACGAACGTTACACTAACTACATTCTTCCAAAATGTGCTTGAGAGTTCAGCTTTGACGAAACCATTGCAACACTCACGACAATCTTCGGCGAACAATCATCCTTATTCAGCATTCGTTACAACTGTCTCAAACTGATGAAAAAGGAAACAGACGACTACACTACGCATGCTGCTATCATCAATCGAGAGTGTGAAAGATTCAAGCTCCGTTCGATGACACCAAATCAGTTCAAATGCTTAATGTTCGTTTGCAGTCTTCAATCACCAGCAGACGCAAACGGTCGAACAAGAATTCTGAGCAGACTGGAGCAAGAGCCGGAAATGACCCTTCAAGACATTGCAGCCGAATGTCACAGAATGGTGAACCTCAAGCATGATACCAAGTTGATTGAAAGCGCCGGACAGAAAATAGAGCCTCAAGTGTACAAGAACACAGCAGCACACAGTAGTTCACAAAGTCCTCCCAAAAAGTCATTGCAACCCAAAAGTGCCTGTTGGAATTGCGGTCGATGGCACTATTCGAAAGATTGTCCGTTCAGAACCTATAAGTGCCGCAGGTGCAAGCGCATTGGTCACAAAGAGTCACATTGCAGAAAAAACTATTGGACCGGTGCAAACAGTCTTCATAATCCAAAATCGAATGGAAACCGGGGCAGAATCAATGCTGTCATTGCAACCTTTGAAGCAGATTTGGCAAGCAGACGGAAATATGTCGCAGTGAGAATTCAAGGCAAGACCGTTTCGTTGCAAATTGACACCGCCTCAGACGTCACATTGATTTCCCGCTCAACGTGGAAGCAGATTGGCTGCCCAACAGTCTATCCCACGGAAATGAATGTGCGAAATGCCTCTGGTGAACCACCGCGGATTGACGGACAATTTACTTGTAAGATTGATTTCAATGGTGATAAAGCAACTGGTTTAGTTTACTTGACGCCTCATGATAAACTTGATTTGCTTGGAATTGATTGGATCGAACGACTAAATTTACTTAGTGTGCCTTTGAAAGATTTGTGTTCAACAAAAACTGCAACTGTGTGCCAGACAAATTCTTCATCAAGAACAAGTCGACAGTTGATACGCAAACATGGTTACGATATCCGGAACGAATCGCATCAAGGTAACAATGATTCTACAAAGCAGACAACTCCCAACTCAGTCTTTTCAAAAGCCGCAAGGCTTCCAAGAACAATCGACGCTCGTAATGAACAACCACGCAGAGAGCAAGGTATCCGTCGCAAAAACAGTTCTCGAAACTACAAAGAAAGCACATTTATTCGCGGCCGTTTCACAAGATCAAGCGACTATAAAGAGGAATCGGTTTGTGGTACAGGTGGTCCACGTGGCTCTAATGCGAATGCTTCACAGAAAAACGCAACTCGTGGTTCACGAAAGCAGTATAACGATTCCCATGCGTTGGCACCGCATGTTTCTCAAAATGAACCTATCAGCACTGATGAACAATGGCAAAGTGTCGACAACCGTCTTGCTGAACAACATCGCACAGACGAGACACAAGAAAGAAGATACCGAACACGAAGAAGAACAATGGTTCAACGATTTCAAATCAATCCAAGAAACAAGGCGTACATTGACCGAAGGTGAACGTCCTTTTTTCGCAGGGGGAGGTGTCAAGGTCGTTCAATCTATGCACGCCAAAACTCGCACTGATTTGGAAGTATTGATCGATTTTATTCAAGTGAACATAACTCGCCGATTTGAATCAATATAGCAGCTTGGCTTCACTTTCGTTCATTGTACATATATATACAAATGAGCTGTAAAAAACGATGCATTCTGTCAGTCGTCTTCTACCACTTTCGTTAGTGTTGGGTCAGCCGGAACTCGCTCCAAAAACACGAGAGTCAAAGAGATTGAGGCTTGTAATCCGATCTTCGTATTGTTTATGTTTTAAACCACGTACGAGCTAGGTGGTCCGATGATATATTCTCTGCAAGAGGCTGATGTTTGAATAACAATCAATAATAGTAATGCTGTTATTAGAATGCTCGTTGTTAAAGTTAAAGTAATGAATACAGAACTGAATATTTTTAGAGTTAATTAGGACAAATACTTATGAGACAACTCAAATTTTGAAACGATTTACACCACATGAGTTTTCCTGTTCTTCTTTTTATTGCATATACCTCATAACTACATCCTATGGTTATTGTTGAGCTAAATGCTTTTTTAGACCATTACAACTTTGAATCACTTTGAGTCCAGGCCAGTGTGTTCGCCTCGGAACATTCCCATGTTCAAGGTTGTCTGGGTTGAAAATGTTGGCACAAACAAATTTATTTGGTGCGATTATTTCGACGGTTAGCAACAAGCTTAGCCTCTCCGTTGGTAGTATAACGTAGTCTGTACTTTTATTTGAGTTCTTGTCTAAATCAAACGTAGGAGCAACAACAAATCAACGCATATGAATCTTGTAGGAAAAGTAAACTATGTTCATGAAAGTGGATAACGTTGTACGACCACTGAGACGCATATCTATCTACCTATCTATCTGTGGGTTGAATACCTACATTGGAATATGCTGTATAGATTGCTTGTATACAGAAATACTCTGTTCATATATAAATGAGGACAATTAATGTGGATAGATTATGCTGCTATCTCATTCGCATTCAAGGTCATATCGGAGTTCAGTGACTTCCTCGCTAATTCTAAAGCGCTTGTATTGCCCATATCTATCGAAAGATAGATAGATGGATAATCGGGTTATTTTAATTCCATTCAATACAATTCATTACAGACAACTACAAACTATGCAGATGTAATTTAGTTGAAACGAAACAGTGATACGTCTGTTATCCGTAGATCTTTAATATTCATTTTATGTTTGTATTTTACGGTCTGCTTAGAGAAAGTTTCATTCCGAAAAAGAAATTCAAGTTTTCTCGACCATTTTGTCCACTTCGGAACATTTCCATGTTGACCTCAACGTATCAAGTTGACGGTCAGTTTAGATCAGGTTACATTCAGAATAACAACTTTCTGTCGGCCAGTGTGTTTGCTTCGAAACCCTCCCATGTTGACCTCAAGGGTTGGCAACACGTTCAGCCTTACCGTCCACCGGATTTTCAAACCGAGCCGGAACATTCCCATGTTGACCTCAATGGTTTGCAACAAGCTTAGCCTCTCCGCTGGTAGTAAACCGTAGTCTGTACTTTTATTTAAGGTCATATCTAAATCAAACGTAGGAGCAACAACAAATCAACGCATATGAATCTTGTAGGAAAAGTAAGCTATTTTCATGAAAGTGGATAACGTTGTACGACCACTGAGACGCATATAGCGTATTAACGGAATGTTATATTATAACTGTAGATAAATCATTTTGTATACTAGTGTATTTGGAAAGAATTCAACGATAATCTTGCAGGAAAAATGAAAGAATCTTAGCGTGAAATTAAATCCGGATAAATGTTGATTGTACTGGATACACTGTAAAGCTTGTTTCCGTCTGTTTGCTGTCAGCAGGTGGAGACGGTAAGATGAGATTCAGCGAGCCTTATATCAGTTGATGAGTGGTACGCAAAGCAACAAGCTTAATAATATCCATATGATGGTAATAATTCAATAAGAATTCGAATAATTTCACACATGAAGTAAGAAGGGGAAAGAGAGATCGTTTAATTGCTGGTATCAATGAACCTGATTTATATCGCCAGTTATTGATGTTGAATAATCCAACCTATGAAAATGTCAAGAGAATATGCGAACATTATGAAGATGTTTCAAAAGAAATTAATCATCAAATTAATGCTGACACTCAAACTGTTTTGTTCGGAACCTCTAGATCTAAACCTCAGTCCAGCAACCGACCACTGCGACAAAGTGATTCTGATGTCAAACCAGACAGAGTAAGCGAATTCGGCAAAAGCAAGTCTAATTTTGACAATCAGAAGTTTGGAAAATGTGCATCTTGTGGCAAGTTACATTCTCGATTTACTTGTCCATTTCGTAATGCTAAATGTTTTAAGTGTGGTAAACTTGGACATATTCAGTCAGTTTGTCGAAATTCTAAGACATGTTATGTGCATAGTAATGGTACAAAAGTCATCAATGTTGAAAATCAAATCAGCTCACTATTTTTATCAGTGTCACCATCCATAGTGTCTCATATTCGTAAACGTATGTATATTCAGTAGTTATTAGCTTTACTCTCTCGTCTTAAACATTATGCCGTGAAACCAGTATCAATATGCCGTCACCGATTTAAGGCTGATATTCTGTGTGGTGAAATTATTGCATACACTGTAATCTCTCAGGCTGAGACTGTCTTTCGATTCAAGCGAGTGAGGGGGTGACGCTTTCGCGCAAACTCGCAATCTTATTGGACGAAAGTGCGCACCTTGTATAGGCTAGCAGACTACAGGGGTAAATGAAACTAAACGCACTACCACATGTAGTGAGAGGGGAGCCACGTGGAAATTATTTGTCTATCTCACAGAGCATGAGCGGTTAGTCAACGTACAATGTCATGCAGGAATATTTATGAGTCACAAGCTACATGATAGTTCCAAAAGCTCACTAAATTCCATGCAGCTTCACTAATAGAACGTTAACCATGATGCACAATCAGCTAAGAGAGCAACATTTCACTCGTCTCAACACAACACAATTTTATCGCACTATGAAATATGGCCATGTCCAATTTACTGCCTTAGGTTAAGAAAGCCAATGGATGTGAAATAAAATATATATTTCGAAATTTGTTGAACAGCAAGTTTTTTTCAGTAAACCTTCTATTCCTCGTATTCTTCTACCCTCAAATTGATATTGCGATGTGTCCGGAGGCACGAGATGACAACACTTGGAGGAGAGATAGGTATAGAATTAAGGTATATACAGTATAATAGAATATTAGGAAGATTAAACATCGGTGCATGGCCTCGAACATGTTCGTGTCCCCAATACCGTAAGTGGCTACATTGGGACGGCGGGCATTTGCCCACTTACGGGAGTTGCAACAGTGTTGCCCTTCGAAGTACTGGAAGATTACAGGGTCTGCACACTGCATATGGAATAAGGCATACGCGTACTCCCACAAACTACGGGTTTTCATCGCAACAAATACCCATTCCAGTGCCTGCGTTCGGGGGTTTCGGCGAGTAACATTACGGAGCATGTGCACCCGACAAAGCAGATGCGAAGCGTGTGGAAATACGTCCTCTACAGCATTCGCAATCGCAAGTGCTCCGTCGGACATGATGGCTTTCACAGCATCACACCCACCGACGAATTCGACAAAGGTAAGCAGGAACGTGCGGATATCTTCAGCTGTTTCCCTCCAAAAGAAGCCTATTGCTACAGGAAGACTTTTGCGGCATCCATCTACTACCATTAATTGATATAAAAAATATTTCTCGCGATTGGTACGGAATGTACCATCGATGAGAATAAAATCAGAAAAACGGTTAAACAAACTAAGCATTTTTCTTTCTTCTTTCTTTCTTTCATTTCTTGGGTTGTATAGATGAAATGCGTCATCTTGTTCGTCTCATCCAGCAGCACGCGTGCCTTTGCATGGACGTTGAGATCCTCTTCCATTCGTCGAATATAGGCTGTGAAAAATGGATAATAAATATCGTCCATATAATCAAGTTATTTTAATTGTAATGAAACAACACTTACCTGGATTGTTACGACCAGCCAGAACTCGCCGGCGCATGTTCACCACATCACATCCGGTAAGATTTTTCTGAAATTTCGTCTTCACGTAGTACCGTATGTTGAATGAGGAGTCCCCGCATTCCAGCAGCGGTCGAATCACCTCCAATTCCGATGGCGTTAGACGTCGGTTGCGAAAGAAAAACGACCCAGCTTCCCCGGTTTGTAATTCATGGTTATGAACCATGTTACTTTTGGTGACGCGGAAACCAGAGCCCATACGCCCCAAGTTGAAATGGGCCTCGCATTGTTGCAATCGCATTTCTACGGCGAAGGCCAAGATTTGGTTTCTGGTGGTATCCTTTTCGTTGACATATATATTTAATAAATGTCAACTGGCCCGATTGGTTCCTCTTTGATGTACGGATGGCATAGTGGGTACCAGAAACTCGAGCGAAATCGGTCAGCAAGTGGTTCAATTCCACGAGACTTCCAATCGCGCGGTTGCCAATGGTTCCCCGAAAAATCTGAGTGATATCGTTAGAGCTCATAATTAAAAGTGACGGCGGACCCCTTGCAGAGCTATTTATTGGAGCTGAAGCAACCAATCAAAATAATCTGTATGAAGGCTGGCAGAAGTTGTGAGTGAAGCAATTCAACCAATCAAAAGCTTTGGAGGTTGTAGTGATAATGTTTGCCCATGTCCAACGAAAGATTCAGTGAAGTCGATAGCGATCTAATCCACAAAGGAAAATCCAAGAGATGCAATCCAAGGTGCAGAATTCGCTAAAATGTTGGAGGGTCTGTTAATCACCATTCCCGCACGAATCAACACACAAACTTCGCAACTACGGAAAAAGACAAATTTCTACGGTTGGAAATTATATTAACCGCCGAAAAGTCTATTTTACGAGCATTAATTCGAATGAAGCACACAAGTGCAAAACGTTTATGTACAAAATACAAAGTGAAAGTAGTTCACTACAATGGTAGGTGTTCCGAAAGCACATTACATGCCGATTTCCTGGAATTTGGTACACCCCTTTAACCTTTTTCACGTCTCCCCATTTTCATGTTTCTTACGTTCACTAGTAACCACATGCGAGATGAGATAATGCTAATTCGTAGAACTCTTCTGCAAAAGGTTTCAGAAAAAAGTCTAACGATTACTTACTTACTTTGTGCGACTATCTCCTCCTGGAGGATGAGTCGGCTTCAGTGAAGATTCTTGGGAATTTGTGTACAAAGCGGCGTCCCCAGCACCACTCGGCATTTGTTCGAGTCAGCTTCTCTAGCCTTTGCACAACCAAGTGCAACCTGCAAGACAGCAGGGAGTTGCCAGAAAGAGCTGCTGTGCACCAACCAACTGTCCACAAAACTCTGTTCCAGATTTTTCCTCAGGGTTTTCTCCCGAAGCCGTTCCCGCGATCGGGTATCCCGCAAGGCAGCGGAGGTTTAAAATCAGGGTTTTCCTTCCCTTAGATGAAATGCCGTCCCAGGCTAACGAGATCCATCTGCCCAAAGCAAACTGGTTTTCAGGCGCCAGTCACTCGCCTTCGCCCCTTCTCCTGTTGGTAGAAGCAGTTCCGCCGGGCTCGGGGAACCACTCGTGCAAGTCAGAAGCTGGACTTGGTTGTCAGAGGCTATTTGAGACGCGTGCCATATGGGAGCATTTTATAAACAGTGGGAGCTTATCCCCACTGCCACCCCCGGCTATGACAACCTTTGGAAACGATTTGGCTAAGGATTAGAATCCATGACAGCTCGCACTGTGACATACCTCGGGTAGGATGCCACTAATTCCTCGTACATAACGGGCGCTTCACCATGAAGCTGGATTTTGTTATTATAATCATAGACTTGACCGCCTAATTGTCAATGCTCGGAACGTAAAATAATTGTACCCTGGTTAAAGAACCCTACACATGAGGCAATGTATTGAGGTCGAGTTCGTCATATCTCTTCATCGACATTTTTGTATGAGTAACTCTGTTTGTACTCGACGGACTTCATACAACTTCTATAGACCACCGAGGCACATAGCAAACTTTTTACGTTGAAAAGCCTTTTCTGTTTATTGTCTCAAACTTGTCAATTTTCAACTCATTTAATGCTCGAATTTTATGATGGCTCTGTTTGAGATTAATTTTTCAACGACTTTGTAGGCCCGTTGATGCGCTTTACTGATAATGTCTGCTGGAGTCGCTATAATTAAACAAGAGTGAGTATTGCTAGTTTTTAACACACGATTGCAGGTACGTCAAAAACTCGAACGATTGCGTTTCTTGTCCTGTATCGACCTCAGATTCAACGGTATCGAAGAATAATAATAATAAAAAAGAACGTAGGCGAGAAAAACTTTCCAATAAAACCATAGGACCTGAAAAGATTTGTCCATTTGTGATCCCTAGTAAGTTACTGGCTAGAGCTTTCCGGAGTTTCCGTTTCTTCGAATCTTATTGATGTTTGATTGTTTTGTACATTTACAGTTTTGCTCAAACATTTATTTTTTTAAAGGTGGTGTTAGCCTTGTACCTCCCGCTTATCGAATGTGTTCTTCCTATGCTACGAATAATGGTATGAAAGCACAAGCCTGATCCAGACAAAGTGCCGCACAGTTAGAGGCTGCTCGTTGGCGATATTACTGTCAGGTTGCCCAGGCCTAGACAGATATGAAAAATAGACAATAAAAATGGTAGTGAAACTCCAGCGTGTTTCAGCCTGCAGCTCACTACCCGTGGCCAATCAATTTAGCACGGTGTTAGCCGCACAGCACAGTAGTACTGTACGATTGCACATCCGTGCGTTCTTTCTATGGCAACCAAACCCTTCCTGTTTCCTCAGTTCGGTACCAATTGTATTGCGATTTCCAGGCTAACTTTCATAAAATTGAGATTCGGTTGACACTACCGCACAACTAAATAAGTCGGCTTCGCATCGATCACACTATGTTTTGCATAGACCAAATATTCACCTTGTGCAGGATTCTGGAGAAAACGATAGCGTTCGACTCCGTAAACCGTGGCTGTTTATGGGACATCATGTTGTCGGACGGGGATCTTTTGAAGCTCGTTAGCCTAATTAGAGCTTATTACAACCTTACAAGGGCTCGCATTTGCGTCTAGTGTGAAGAATCTCGCGAATTTAATTTGTGCACATGAATCAGGTAAGGTTGTCCGTTGTCCCCAATTCTGTTCAACTATGTCGTAAAGTCGATCAGGCATTAACGGACTATCAAGGGGTTCAAGTTTCAACTGGTTTCTGGATATCCTATTTCGGCTACGTCGAGGATGTAGTTGTTTTTGGCGAAACTGCCGAAATGCTGCAAAGGATTTTAGACTGCATTAGTATCACGCAGCGAAAACCAAGGCATCTTTATACCGTTACATCAGGCGTCCAGCAACCGAACGTCCTGGACTGTCCGATCGAGTACGTTCCAGTCTTCAAATACCTCGGTTCAAGTACGTTCCACAATGATCAGGCGAAAGATGAAGTTAAGTTAAGGATCGATCGTGCGCGAAATGCTTTCTTGCAGCTGAAAGTTACCCTTTGGCGCAGGCCCGGGATCACCCACAAAACTAAAATACCTGTTTATCAAGCTTTGTGGATGCGATACATGTCCTCTGTGTTCACAGGATTTACGATATTTAGAAGTGTTCGACCATTGGTGCCTTAGGGTAATCCTGTTCATCCGATATACTGACCGATTGTCTAACGCTTCCGTTCGAGCGCGTTACAACGGATTACATCCACTTTCCGTTCACATACAACGGCGAAGACTACAGTAGTTTGGTCACGAAACTCGTACTCGACCCAAAACTTATTCGTACCTGGCGTCGGCGACAGGGCGGTCATGTGAAGACCTATTTGTTGGCTGTGAAGGAGGATGTAGACGACCCGGGACTGCGCATCGTCTACGGCGTTCGCAGGTGGGTACGTGACTGTATTAAGATCTTAACCGATCTTGCCTCCTATCGACACACGTAAGCTGGCGTTATTCGAGACATCTATGATGCCGGCTAATCCACCTGTGGAGCCTGCCGCACAAAAGTAAGCAAGTAAGTTTTGCTGCAAACGAACTCTTTTTCTGAAAGTCTCAGATAGACTGCGCTTGTTTTTATCGGATCATCGTCCATAACTCGAAGAATCCTTACAGTTTGTGATGAAACAGCGTTGCAGCAACTCTTGCCTTCAGAAACGCGCTTAAGCGAATTGTGCTTAAGGTCGGAGTGGTACATGTGTAGATTAATCGGTGCCATCTCTTTCTACTGTTGGTATTGTATGGATGAATAAGGTTGGAAGCGGGTGAATTGCTGCTTGAGTAAATTGTGGCATTGTAAAACATGAGGTAATGGCGTTGTGATGTGATGTGAAAGCACAAGCCTGATCCAGGCAAATTGCCGCACAGTGAGAGACTGCACGTGGGCTGAGATACTGTCAGGTTGCCCAGGCCTAGACAGAAATGAGGGGGGAAATAGAAATGGTTGTGAGACTCCAGCGTGTTTCAGCATGCAGCTCACTACCGGTGGCCAATCAATTTAGCATGATGATAACCGATGTAATGGCGTTAATGCGATTGGTGCGTCATTTCAAAATTGCGTGACATCACTAACGAGCTCTTATGTACAATTACCGTCTAATAATGGTGAGCTTATAATTTTTCAGATTGGAAGTGGGGATTTAAAATGCCTAGGTTTATATGTTGCAATAAGCACAAATCGGACACTATCTTGCCTCACGTCTAGTCTCTGGCTGTGCGTCACTTCGCTTGATTTGAGGCTTGCGAGTTCATAGGTCTAAGCGCGATTATTCCTAAACGTTTTTTTCACGAGCGCTCATAATTGAGCTTTCTAGACGGATGAAACGACGTTTAAGACCGTCTTATCGTTTACTTTGCCGTCAATAGTAGAATGTTTTCCGAGCCACTTCACAAAATTCAACGAAAAACTTATTAAACACTCAATAGTATACCACCTAACAGATTATCAGTGTACTTGTTCTTCGCCACATGTTTTATAGAGTAACTGATCAATGCGACGCTTAAGCAATGGTGAAACCCCCCTACCTTCTGGAAACCATATGATATTTGATTCGAAGTTAATGCCGTGAATTCACCTTTGCCACTCCAGAATAAATACTTCTTTTGATGCAATTTATGACATACTATGTATTCCGATTAATATGTTGCTCACAATAATTAAATACTTACACTTGTTCGTCACATATTTTTATGCAATATACAGGCTATCCTCCTGCTACCAGCGAATGCTCCACTGAATCTTCGAATAACTCTTGCCCATATCTTTCGGATGGATGTAGATATAGCCATGATTTGGAAAAAGCATTACTTGAGAAGTTACCCGATCTGTGTGAACCTTGCCCCGTTTTGTCAAACACTGGCAGGTGCTCAGCTGGCCCTTTGTGTCGTTGGGCGAATAATCACACAACAGAAGATTTGCCAACACCTCAGCTGGTTTCCCAAGAAACGTCAAACGGCTTGTCGTCAGAACTACGCTCTATACTCTACAAACGACAGTATTGCTTTAAACGCGCAGAAAATGTACTCGAGAAAATAAAACTTGAGACACGAAATGGTGTTAATCAATCCCTGGATTTAGAGGCGTGCCCTGAAACTTTGTCCGATTTCCCGTTTCGCGAGAAAAAGTTGGTATGTTGGAATGTTTTATTATCTGTCGGTATAGTTCATGTTTTAAAATCCGATTGTTTCATTAACTACGTACCAACGTATTTAATAAAGTGCTTTACCGACTCTGTTCGTATGCGCATCAAAATTGTTTCGGTCAAGCCACTTGCTTTTCGACACGGACATCACTTTGTATCACTATTTCCTAGAAATTGATACCCTGCATACATGTATCGCATAGTAAATACCACATCATGAGCCTGTTGTATAATCTACGTAATTGCAAGCCTGAATCCTGGTATAATGCCGCAGAGAGACTGTATGTAGGCTGAGTTACTCTCAGGTTGTCGAGACCTGGACAGATATTAAGAAAGAGAGAGTGGGAGCAAGATTCCAGAAATTTCCCACCTGCAACTCAGCCCCGGTGACAAACCAAAATCTTACTTGAACGATACACTCACGCAAGTATGTATGGTATGATCCTGATCCAGACAAAGTGCTGCACAGTTAGAGACTGCACGTGGGCGATATTACTGTCAGGTTGCCCAGGCCTAGACAGATGACTCACGCAAGTACTTCGTGATTACACACCCGTTTCTGTTGCTTCGTCGCTACCAAATTTACAATTAGCATACTTGTTTCAATGCAATTAATTACAGATTACCGAGTACTCTAGACTTGAGTGTGTGTGTGTGTGTGTGTGATTTCTTGACCGGAATCCCCGCAATCCGTTGCTACGTCTGTTGGCTATGTATGAAAGCACAAGCCTGATCCAGGCAAAGTGCCGTAGAGTCATAGAATGCACGTGGGCTAAGATACTGCCAGGTTGCCCAGGCCTAGACAGATATGAGAAAGAACATAGAAATGGTAGTGAGACTCCAGCCAGTTTCAGCATGCAGCTCACTACCTCTGGCCAATCAATTTAGCACGGAGTTAGCTGCACAGCACGAAGTACTGCACGATTGCACATCCGTGCTCAAAAGTAATTCGCTAATCTCCAACTCAATAGAAAGTTTATATTTGCGACTACTCATCCGTGCATAGTCCATCGAACTATTCACAAAGTTGATCACGACGGTCCATAATGGAAGCACTGGACTCGAGTTTCGCTCTTATTTGCGCTCATCAGCAGTGAATATCCTTCGCTTCGGGTGGGACTCGAATCCCCGACCATCACAATTGTAGTCCCATGCCTTAACGACTTGGGCTACCGTCCACCTACCGTCTGTTGGCTACCTCCGTTGGTGTGCCTGAAAATTATGCCATGTGCCGTTCTTGCTGTAAGGCTTCCCTAATTTATCGCGTGCTTGTCAACTTGAATGGTGAAGAAACTTAACGACAAATATCAGTTAACGTTGCAAATATGTTGGCGTTCTACTCATTCACAATATTTGATTATTGTCTGCGCACGTGAGTCTGGGCGTAGGTGTTTTAACCCGGTTTGCATGTGATTGGTCAGTAAAGTTGCGATCGATTTTTATTTTCCACTCTCTAGGTCATGATTTTAGGACACCTGATCATTGATACCTCGTATCGATTGAATCACAATGACGAGAAGAGAACCGGAAGGATGCGAAACCAGTTCCTACTACCCCTACCTAATTAAACAGACTTCATGAAACTGACCACATGCGCATATTTCATTTAAACGGACGGCTGTACAAAGTACGGATCGCCGTTGGCCACAGACGTGATACTGTTACACCTGTATAATCAGAAAATCACGTCGCCCCAAAACGGAAATCCTATGTCCTTAATCAGCTCACCGCCCTGCTAAGCGTAACCTGAAATATTCGTTTAGGTAGGGTTTGAAAGATCCGCTTCATAAGTTATTGAAAATTTTACGTGAAATGGCTGCAAACCAAAACTCCCTGGTTCACCTGTGCTTCCTTTTCTATAACAGTGTTTAAGCTATATCTTTAGGAACCAGGGAAGACAAAATAATGAAAAATAAAGCTTGAATAATATGAGTTTTTTCACGTATTATTTGGTTACCAGATTATCCTTCCATCGTTTGCTTTACGCTTTATCCTGCTTTATACTCCACTGTTTAGTCGATGTCAACCATTAATGTACATCGCAAGCACATGATGCTCCACAAGGTTGTCACAGCCGGGGGCGGCAGTGGGGATGAGGTCCCACTGTCTATAAAATGCTCCCATATGGCGTGCGTCTCAAACAGCCTGTGACAACCAAAGCCCAGCTCCTGGCCTGCACGTGGCGGAACTGCTTCTACTGACAGGTCAAGGGGCGAGGCGGATGACTGGCGCCTCAAAACCAGTTTGCTCCGGGTAGATGGAGCCTGGGAGGGCAGTCCATCTAAGGGAAGGAAAACCCTTATTCCAAACCTCCGCTGCCTTGCGGCATACCCGATTGCGGGAAAGGCTTGGGAGTGAACCCTGAGGAAAAATCCTTGCTGCCTTGCAGGTTGCACCTGGTCGTGCAAAGGCTAGAGAGGCGTACTCGAACAATCGCCGAGGCACTTCAAGAGAGGCGCAAGAACCCTCAAAATGGTCACCGGCTCTCGTGAAGGAAAAAAACCGCTGCCTTGCGGGTAGACTTTTGAGTCAAAGGCTCCGGGTGGGGTCCCCTAAGCCAACCCCCTACTTCGGCCTTGGCAACCGGGTAGTATGTCGCCTTCAACAAGAACCATGGAACCTACATTTTTCTTTCATTATGTACCCTCTTCATGGTATACTTGTTGGCACATCGTCTGTAAAGACTTGTGTAATAATAATAAATAATAATGATGCTCCACAGAGCTTCGAATGACTAAACAGTTCGATTCGGGGGGGACAATTTCTCCCGCACCCCTCACAGCAAGAAGCAGTTCTCCGTACTTTTTCACTGCACTCACGTCTAAATACGTACAGGCAGTAACCGAACATTCAATGCGTCAATCTCAAACCCTGTGCAATAACTGGTAAGGTAAGAAATCACAACCCCGATCCTGGCAAAGTGTCGCACAGTCATAGACTGCACGTGGGCTATGATCTTGCCAAGTTACCTAGGCCCATACGATATGAAAATGATTATTGGAATGGTATTGCGACTCCAACGTGTTTTTGGCATGCCACTGACTAGCCGCGGCATATCGATTTAGCATGGAGTTTTCTGCGCAGTACAGAAGCACTGAACTATTGCACATACTTGCAATGCTTGCAACCGATAAAAACTTTAACATTTCTACGTTTTCGTGTAACTGAATTCATAACGGGTCACCAACCTTATGGTGTCTGGTGGCATGTGAAGAGAAAATGCTCTCAATGATTTCACATGCCTGCCTGCAGCTTGCGTGGCTATTACCGACCGGCTTTCATCCTGGAACCAGGCAGGTCCCGCACATCTGCATGCGGACTGTGATGCTGTCAGGTAACCCCGGCTTAGACAGATATAAAGAAAGGCAGTTCGATTTTAGTTACATTCCAATCATTTAACCGCATGAATGTGCGATTGAGCGGGGTTGGATGTGTCTATTTTCCCTAGCACTACGTTTAAATATGAAGTTAGTCACTCTAGTATGGCTTATCTATATAGTTATTATTGTCACGTGAGATGACGCTCCCAAAATAATCTTTCGTTTTCATGAGTCCAGTATATGTGAAACTCCACGCTGGGATCCAGGCAAAGTGCCGCACATTGTGACTAATACTTGCTTTCATGCGTTCGCTTTTCAGATTGATTTCTCGGACAAACTGTATCTGGCTCCTCTGACTACGGTAAGTTCTTCTGGTTCTGTTTGCGATATGCTTCGGCTAGATCTATTCGTACTTTACAATATCTTTGGTCCTCTCGATGCTCGAAATAATCACTTTTTTATCCTCAGAATCTTTATCATGGACAATAATACCCCCGTACTGAGAGTTATATTTGTATAAAATCACCAGCTAGGGTCCAGCCCAGTACAGCCGGAGACTATGCGTTGGTCAAGAAACTTTCAGCTGACTGGGGCCTCGACAGTTATACCATATATGCCATATAACCACGGATGTGCAATCGAATAGTACTTTTGTAGTGCGCAGCTAGCCGTGATAAATTGACTTGCCCACGGTTCTGAGCTACATGCGGAAATACGCTGGAGTCTCGCCGCCATTTTAAGTTTTATGTCTTATATATGAGACTGGACCTTAACATGGTGCGATGGTTTGTGTACCTTCATGACCCATTGAGCTATACTGGGTGGTGCCTTTTGGTGTCAGCAAAGCTACTCATACCAGGAAGGTCGATGGATAGAGGTCAGACAAACTCAGTCTCAACCCACTGCCTTGTGGTTCAGGCTTTTTAGCCAAAGGATCCGGGTGGGCCCCCTAAGTCAACCCCCTACTTCAGCCTGGGAAACCGGGTAGTATCACGCCCGCGAGCAAGCTTGTCACTTTGTCTGGCTCCAGTTTTGTGCTTCATGGTGATGCTGATGATCAGGCTGAGTAACCTAAGCGTAGTTTCATCATCATCATCATTAAATTAAATTTGTCATATCTGTCTAGGCCTGGGCAACCTGACAGTATCTTAGCCCATGTGCAATCTCTGGCTGTGCGGCACTTTGCTTGGATCCGGCTTGTGCTTTCATATCATAACATATACCGATGTAATGCTGTCTGTGACGATGATCTCATTGCGAGGCATAGTATTTAAAATTTTAGCAAATGAACTATATCAAATTATTCATTTGCATGCATTTCCATCACACTCACGAAACATGTCCAAACGTGTTTGGACACACGTGATTGAACAGGTTGGTCGTGCCTGCCTTATCCAACAGTAGCATACAAGCGCTACTTGTGAATTATATCAAATGTTCTTAAAGAACATGAGATCTGCATGCCGAGGAGCAGGTGATTTATTATCAGAGCCTGGGAGAAACCACCGGGTGGTCAGTCCATGACATGGCGCGCTGGGATGAAGGAACTTACCGTAGCGCTAGGCTCAGTAGGACCAAAAGATCCACTTGATAGTTGTTTGGAAACCTTACATGAAATGGCTGCGAACCAAAGTCAGTGACTCCAAGTTACTTCATTGTATGTCACAATTTTTCATCCTGTAACATTGTATCGTATTTTATAAACAATTCGCATGCAGTGAAACTACTAAAATATGCCACTTGTGCACTCATTTGCGTATTTAGCTTGGGCGCTTTCTTTTTACCCATTTTGTTATCTGCTTTTCCTGTTTTATATTTCTTAGTCATTTGTCTAGTTCCATAGTCGTTAGCACTCGCTATGTTGTTAAACGTTTATGCGAAGAAACCTTCTTCTTAATGAAGCGCCCGATTAGTTGCTATTATCTCAATTTCCCCCTGTTAATCTGTTTCGTACGTCAGCCGATGTCTTTGCTGTATACCATGGTTAGTTTGTGCTTAATATACGCGTAGTTGAATTTAATAACGTCATGGTAATTTCTACCTACTTCTCGTTCAAGCAATCAAATTTTAATTATTATTCAAGCTACTGTATTTTCACTCGTATTTTGAGTTCAAATTCACTCTCATTTGATGCATGCTTTAATCAAGGTCGGAAATCTTCCATTTCGAAGAATATGTAAACGCTTTGGTGCTGATGTTACTTGCGGCGAAATGGCCCTGGCCTCAAATATTATTAAAGGCAAACAAAGTGAATGGGCTCTCCTAAGGCGGCATCACTCTGAAGATGTGTTCGGTGTCCAGGTGTGTTTTGTATTGCTGCTTTCATGCTACTCATTTTTAATCAGTAGTTCAAATTATAGTTTTCAGCTGTCGCGTTTGTTACCACTATTTTGCGTGCGTTTTTCGCCTCATCTTGATTGACAAAACTCTACAATAAAGTCACGTGGATTCTGATTGTACTATCCGTATCTGATAAGTGCAAACTGCGTGATGGAAATGTATGTAAATATGTATATGACATAAGTCCATCTTACTTCTTTTATATTCATTCTGTGTCGATTATTGGAAGTTGCGAAATGTTTCAAGTTAAACACCTACAGTAAATACAAAATAGAAAGGTAATGTACAGCACCACAGCTGTTTTCCCAAATATTGTTGGTACGGTTTTTTCACACGAGTCAACCACAATTGTAGAATATTCGGTTGGTGATTCCGTCCTGCTCTTAGAACACCATATGCAACGCGTTTATAGATTCTGACGTCAGCTCACTCTTTGATGTTTTTAGGTTATTTCACAATGAACACATGCTTTCTTGCACGCTATTATGCAATACGCATGTTGCGGGTCGTATTGTTAGCACAAACGATCGTTTTCATAGATTATAATTTCGCGAAATTCGCCATTTTTATTGCTTAGTTTTATACGCACAATTTCTTTCGCTTCCGTAGACCGGAGCTGTGTGCTAAAACACGCTGGAGTCTCACTACCATCTTTATTGTCTATTTCTTATATCTGTCTAGACCTGGGCAACCTGACAGTATCTTAGCCCACGTGCAGTCTCTGGCTGTGCGGCACTTTGCCTAGATCAGGGTTGTGCTTTCATTGTGATGACCATCGATTGCAGCATATTTGTGTCTGAGCCCCGTTGACCAATACAGCTAGAATGAATTCAGTTTTCTATGCCGTTTCTTTCCTTTTTTTATTTCTCTACATAATCCGTTTGCTAATTTTGTTTTATTTTGCAGCTGTGTGGTGCCAATGTGGATACGATGGTCAAAGCAGCGCAGTTGATTGAGGAAAACTGCCAAATCGATTTTCTCGACATCAATTGTGGATGCCCGATTGATTTGATTTGGAAAAAGGTGCCGTGTTTTCTCATCGTGTTCTCAGTTTTGCTCAAATGGTGTTATTCTTGCTTGATTGGTTATTGCGGGGTGCGCTTTGCCATCAGGCTAGATGACATCATCGACAAATCTGTAGTTATTTTCCGTTTTATAGCCGCGGGTGGTTATCATAATCAAAAACAACATGACACCGGTAACGTGTACCGAATGTTTAACAGCCATTACACAATACAAGCCCAAAAGATGTGGAAGGGTGGGACTTGGAGAGCTATGTATTCTGTAGAAGAGTAAGCACACATAAACTGGGATGAGGTGCCTACACCTTGAATGGAACATGCATTCAATCAAGTTTCGTGAACGAGTAGAGCGACATCAGCATGGCCGCTTGCTTGCGGCTTTCCCTGTCATGCATCATAACAAGCTTTCCTCGTCACTCCGATTGACAGCATATAAGGTTAAGCAGATTCGGAATGAAACACGGGCTCATTCGTGAATGCCTGATCCAGGCAAAGTGCCGCACAGCAATTATAACGAAATCCAAGACCTGTCTGAACGGAATGTTGTCTACAACTTCAACTCGATCCTTTTGTGAATGGAACCTTGCGGTGCGAGCAGTTTCTAACCTTTGGAGGAATTGCTTATCGTTCTCGAATTACATACCGCTGGAGTTTGCTTGACGTTTTTAGTTCTAGTGGGGAGTATTTGTGACACATCAACCCAGTGTTCGATTATACATTTCGGCATGATCACAGTTTTGTTCGTCTAGGCCGGGGCAACCGGACAGTATATTAGCCCATGTGCAGTCGCTGACTGTGCGGCACTTTGCCTAGATCAGGCTTGTGCTTTCATGCCATCATACCATACCTCGGAAACATTCTTCATCTGTGTTTATGCGCAAAGGGTTACCCCGTGTAAGCCGCATTACATTTTCTTCGTTGACGTAGTCCACCCATTGACATGATCGGTTTTCATTTAACGGCGGATCGCTTTTTCGAAACAACCGGCAGGCATTTGTCATCCATACGTTTGATCTACTGTTGGGTGTTTGCAACAAAGCTGTTCCCGGTTGTCATTCTACATGTTTACTATCCTTGTGGATAAGGTGCACTATACACCCGAGTTTCTCGTTTCTGAAGCTTCATGAGATGATGACTTCTGGTTACGTCATTCAAATAGCCTTTCATAACAAACTAATGTGTTGCTCACTTCCCCCGCACTTACACATCACTTTGGTCAGCCATAAGCGCCTTGAGTGCTTGAGCACGAATCACTATGTGGTTCGTTGTACGAACCCTACGCAACAGTGGCATTCAAGTATAACCTTGTTTGCAATTTATCCACTTTTTCAAGGCTCACTGAACCTAATCTTACTGTCTCCACCTGATGACGGCAAACAGCCAGAAACCGGTAGTGGTGTGTAAGTGCGAGGGATGTGAGCAACACGTTACTTTGGTCATCCATAAGCGCCTTGAGTGCTTTGACCAAGAATCACTTTGTGATTCTGTGTTTGAACATCGTGGTTCGTTGTACGAACCCTATGCAACAGTGGCATTCAAGTATAACTTTGTTGACTTCCATACCGTTCTCACATAATTTTTTCCACACACTTCAATAATCGTGCAATTTTTCACATGCAAGCCTGTTTATGCTTCTTCTAGAGCACGTGACCGACTCGTCACTTTATGCAACATAAATTAGATCATCACAAATCAATGTCAATCACGTGCGCTTCCTTTCATAGATACCAATTTAGTAATCACCAACGTAAAGCTTATATTTATTATAATATTTGAATATTATTTTCGATTACTCTTCTTTTAATTGTAACATATTTTGACGCTGGAATGGGATACATTCCAAAAAACGCTCTTTTCGTTGATTTGATATCCAAATTGCTGCAATCACTATAAAAAGACTGCGTCAAATCAATGTCAAGTCCCAAATACTTAATTGTCATACAAGCATGATGTTGTTGTTTGATGTCGACCACAGCTGTACATCGCAAGCGAATGACCATTTCATACTCCACATCATTTCAAATGATTAAGCAGTCCGGTTCGGGGAGAATAATATCTCCGACAGTGCTCACAGCCGCAGGCAGCAATCTACCGATCGGCAGGGTTTGGTCGCTGTCAGTTCATCACCTGAGAACAGGATCTGCTCTTTTCTAGCTTGTAGATGACGGTTTACACGGTGCCTCAAATGTGAGCGATCAAGATCAAGTTCCTTCCAACTCGTGGGGTCAATGTCAAAAGCTTTCATATCTCTTCTGCAAACGTCGTTTTACCGCCAGCGCTGTCTGCTCAAAGGTCGTCATCTTGATCGCAACTCTCCATAGAGTAAATCTCTTTCAATACGACTGTTTACCATTCTGTACACATGACCCCGTCAGGGTAGGTAGTGCTGTCGTAGTCGGGTCAACATACAACATGACAACAAAATCCTAAAAGGATGGGGATGGGTGAGAATCTATAGACGAGTTTGATGTGTGGACACCTGGATCAAAATGTGAACGACTAATGGGAAACCATTATGGCAGCTTCCTTGCGGATTTCGCCGCCATGCATCGCGTGTTCTTTCAACGCTCTCCTTGATAACACAACATTTGGAGATCGCCTCTGAACAACATCTTGAGTCGCATGTCTCAAAACAAGTGACTGCTAGGAAGTTGGATTTCGTGTACCCCAGTCGTTAGCCGCATTCATTTTAAATGCCCTCATATTCTTGAACCTAGTCACAATCTGGCCACGTGTCGTGTTAATGTTTTAAACACTCCACCAACCGATCTCCACTTCGGTCACTCACCAGAGAACCTATTAAGATTGAAGGTTCTCACGTCTCATGACTTGCATGAGTACGAACAATCCGAAACCGGTATTGCAATGTGCGTGCAAGAGAAGTGAGCAGTCCAACAACTCGTCTCCTGTCAAAACCGAATTCAGTCTTAGCCGAGTGTGGTGCGTTTCTTGTTCGAATCCTATGACACTGTGTGTGCAGGTAAAGTAAGCAGTCTAAAATCTCGTCTCATGTGAGTTCACTCTTGACCGTGCGTGGTA
>JACCGJ010017036.1:0-14005 GCA_013407085.1 Atriophallophorus winterbourni | reverse complement strand
CTGGGCAACCTGACAGTATCTCAGCCCACGTGCAGTCTCTGACTGTGCTGCACTTTGCCTGGATCAGGCTAGTGATTTTGTACAAACATACATACGTACACTGCAACCACGTGTGTTAACTACCCCAGTATTTCAATGCTGCACACCGTTTAATCGACTTTTCTCGGGGACGGAGCACCGTCGTTGATACCCCGTTTTTTGAGACCGAGGCAGTAGATAAGTGGTTAGACTGCGCTTGCGAACCAGTCTGTACCGGCCTAATGGCATTTGCACATAGATTTTCCTCGTTTATGAGCGTACTAAAAAGCGAATATTGCTTTTTTCTGGCGTAGTACCTCGAAGTCCTGAAATGCGTTCGCTTGCCAACGCGTTTTTCACGCACTCGTATTCTACTGGCGGGTCATTTTGGAGTACGTCTTCAATGACTACTACAGCAGATGACTTAAATATTTTATTTTGACTAAGGTTTATCCCTTTTATGGGAGTTGTTAAGATGGTCATGGGAGATTTATAACGCTTTCCATGGAAATGGTGTTGAGACCCCGTATCCTGGACAACTTTGAAACGTCCATTTGTTTCGAAAGAAGCGTGTCCCTGTCCAGCTGGTTTATAAATTCTACCAAAATCGGGCTACTTGAAGTTGGGTTCCACCGGCCTACATGATGGACCCTTTTTACCTGACAGTTAATTAGGCCTGCCATTCGCAAAACATCTTGAACCCTGGAACGGTCATTTGGCCGACGGGATTTGCTTTCGCGAATCAGCGACTGTTCCCTATTTAGAATGAGCAGAGTACGAGTTGGCCTCGTTTCCGTCATTCTATTTGGTCCGGCAAGCATACGAACTTGCTCAGCCAGGGCATTTATTTGCCTTTCTAAAGCAACGTAGTTAGATTGCTGCGATTTTACTGGACGCTTATACGACGGCTTTCTTTATACGGTTCTGTTTATCCCCTTGTGGTGCTTTTTTTATCCCTACCGATGGTACTTCGCACAGGATCCGATTTTATCGATGGGGTTGTTTTGTTTCGAACCACTTCGGCATGTGACAACGCGGAGTTTGTACTTTCTGATACAACGTCGTTGTTCATACTATGGACAGAGGGTCTCAAAAAGCGTTTCGCTTACAGCCCCCACATACCCATTTCTTGACACTATTTTTACAATACGCTTTGTAATGCTGGACTGGAATGCGAGAGTGTTTTGGATGAGCTCATCTCTGGCACACATCACAAGCTATGCCTTTAATTACTTTTTTCCACATTCGATTGAAATGCAGGGATATGACGCTTTCGGCAGAGTCTGTTTCAATATCAATATATATGGTTAGTTTTAAAATGTTCTACAATAGGTTACTTTTAGTTATGATGTATGTATAATGCGATAAATTGATTACCAATTTACAGAAAAATTAGAAAAAGCGATTTTTAATCGGATTGTTAACCCGATCGTTGGAATGCCGCAAATTTGAATGCACTGCACTAGAGAGACCGTGAGTCTCCAAAGGTTGTCATAGCCGGGGGTGGCAGTGGGGATAAGCTCACACTGTTTATAAAATGTTCCAATATGACACGCGTCTCAAATAGCCTCTGACAACCAAGTCCCAGCTTCGTAGCGTCACGCATTGATCCCCACCCGGCGCAACTGCTTCGATATACCACAGTATAAGGGGCGAAGGCGAGTGACAGGCTCCTGAAAACCAGTTTGCTTTGGACAGATGTAGCTCGTTAGCCTGGGAGGGCATTTCATCCAAGGGACGAAAACCCCTGATTTTCAACCTCCGCTGCCTTTCGGGATACCCGATCACGGGAAAGGTGTCGGGAGGAAACCCTGAGGAAAAATCTGAAACAGAGTCTGGCAAACGGTTAGTTGGTGCACACCACCTCTTTCTGGCAACTCTGCTGCGTTGCAGGTCGCACTTGGTTGTGCAAAGACTAGAGAAGCTAACTCGAACAAACGCCGAGTGGTGCTGGGGACGCCGCTTTGTACCCAAATTCCCAAGAATCTTCATTGAAGCCGACTCATCCTCCAGGCGGAAATAGTCGCACAAAATTAAAGTAAAAGTAAGAGAGACCGTGAGCTGCAGCTTGTTACTCAGGAAAACCAGGTCGATATAACTGCTATCTTCGAATCACGGTTGAAATCAGATGATCATCTACCGTCATTTGTATCAACTAAGTACGCCATCTATCGTCATGATAGGGTTACTGGTGCTACGGGTGCGGTAATTATGATAAATGAAAACTTTCCCCACAGTGAGACATCGAAAAAGACAAGAAATAGTTACGCTAGTACTGGATGATGGCAACACGTTTTTGACTGTACAAGATAAGCCGATGCTTTACATACATTCTTCTGCAGTGTTTATCGGCGTGATTCAATTAACTGTTTAGAAACTAACAAGTGCAGCACACCTTTCTTCAGCTATGGGCATGTTAATCAGCAAACGATCACCACAGTTCTGTCGCAGCTGGATTAAACTAAGTTGACTGGTCCCGACGGTATACATCCGACTATTCTTCAACCGCTCGCGAATATAGTTAGCCTCGCAATCAGCAATCTTTTTGCAGCTACCTCACTCCAAGGTATACCACTGGATGATTTGAAACGAGCGGCTGTAGTAGCCATATACAAAAGGGTCCCATTTCGGATGTACGCAGCTATAGGCCAGTAAGCCTGGCTAGCATTCTTTGCAAGTGCTTGGAAAAAATCTTTTGGCACCAGATATGTAAATATTAGGTACATGCGATACCCAGCACGAATTCTGGAAAGGAAGTTCCTGCCTAACAATTCTTCTGAGCTTTCTTGATGAGGTGACATTATGGCTCGATGAAGGGAGGATAGTCGAAATATGCTACCTTGATTTTCAAAAGGCCTTTGACTCAGTGAATCATAAGCATCTTCTGAACAAGCTGAAGATGTGTGTCGTCGCAGGTGAACTACATCGATTGTTCGACAGCTTCTTAATAAATCTTACTATGAACCAAAATATTCATTTGCATGCTTTTCCGTCACACACACACACACACCACGACCGGTTTCATGCTGTTTGCACTTGTCAGGTAGGGACAGTAAGATCAGGATCAACATGCACTTGAAACAGTGGAGGAATGGTAAACAAGGAGCGCTTGTATGCCATTGTTGGATAAGGTTTGTTGAATTGCGATAGGCTTGCTGAATTGTTTGATCCGAAATCTTCTCGACGATGAGTGTCTTTTGATCTAAGACTTTGAATGTAAAGCTCCATCGATGGAGCGTGTTATCAGAATCTACGCAAGTGTTCCAGAAGGAGCGAAAGTTCTCACACAGCCCCTCCATCTAGCGCTTATGGCGAGATGGTCGATTTGTGTCCATTGCCGTTTTTATACCTAAGCGAAGTGCTGCCAAATATAGTCTGTCCTGTACACATATATGAAGAAAGCGTTCACCATTGTCTGTCCGCTGATCATCGAGACTGAATGTACCACAGAGTTGTTGCTCAGTAACATCTAGGCGACCAAATTGATCATTCGTATCCCCATGAAAAATAATTATATCATCGGTGGTACAGTTAGTCGGAGTATACGTGACTTCTATGAACAATCAGCGCTTACTTTGAGTTCGCGAAGCAGTGCTGATAGAACTATCTAGCCAGAAAGTACATCCTGCTAATGACGGAAATCTAGTCTAGAAGTGAGCTTTCTCCACGCGAAATCAAGATGATACCTTCACCCGCTTGGCCTGAGAAGGAAACGATAGGCTTGTTCAAGTGTAGCCTTTGAAAACTTATCGAATAGTATACGCTCAGAGATGACGGTTTTTGACCCGATAATTTTAATGTAAATCTCGATCAAACGAGTGCATGCATTGAGACTAATGGCTTTACCGCTACATCAAGCTGTAATTTTACAACAAAGCAAAGTAACGCATGCTACAATAGTGTGCAATCGTTCACTAATTTCATGCTGCACATATAGCACTGTGTGGATTGATTTGCTACCGGTAATAAACTGTAAACGGATACACGCTGCAGTCTCATTGTCATTATCTTTGACCTTGGCGACACAGCGTCTGACCTCATGTCCAGTATTTAACTGTGAAGCACTCTGTCGGGATCTGGCTTGCGGTTTCAAACAAATATACGTACGTGTTACCCGACAAACGCAATCTCACCTGAATGCTAAATCACGTTTTACTTGTTACAGCATGACGTTGTTCTTTTGATAACGGACCTAGGAATTTTTCATCAGATTATAATTTATATCACGGATGTGCAATCGTGCAGCATTTCTGTGCTGTACGGCTAACATCGTGCTAAATTGTTTGGCCAACGGTAGTGAGCTGCATGCTGAAACACGCTGGAGTCTCACTACCATTTCTATTTTCTTTCTCATCTGTCTAGGCCTGGGCAACCTGACAGTATCTTAGCCCACGTGCAGTCTCTGACTGTACGGCACTTTGCCTGGATCGGGCTTGTGCTTTCATACATACAATTTATATAACTATCTCTAAATGTTGACTCATCATTTCATCCGCATGCACGGATGTGCAATCGTGCAGTTCTTTTGTGCTGTGCGCCTAACATCCTGCTAAATTGATTGGCTAACGGTAGTGAGCTGCATGCTGAAACACGCTGAAGTCTCACTACCATTTCTTGTTCTTTTTTCTTCCTCATTTCTGTCTAGGCCTGGGCAACCTGGCAGTATCTTAGTCCACGTGCAGTCTCTGATTATGCATCACTTTGGCGTGTGCTTTCATACATATCATTTCATCCGCTGCTCATGTTTAACCACAGCTGCTCATTCATTCAAAACTCGATTCTGCTTCGCACACCTCCAAGTCGTGGTTAACCGCTCAGTCAAGTTTCCAGCTTTCTAGTCAATCCCTCTAGACACATGCATTTAATACGGTAACTTAATGTGTTTTTTGATTGTTTTAGCTTGTTTTCCCAAACGGTTTTTGCACGTAGCATTTCGATGATGAAATTCAATGTCTGTTTTGTGTTGGGTGGACCGGGTGCTGGAAAAGGGACTGTTTGTGAGAAAATTGTCCAGGTGAGTCTTTGATTGCTAATGTTTGCAGTCAATCAGCGCCGAGGTACTGCATGCGCTGTGCACTAATCAAATGTAAACATCTTAGTTATGACTGAAACGGCTCTCTTCAATTGTTAATTGTCAGTGATGTCAATCTAGTACTGGTCGATAGCTCAGGGGTTGTATCTCTGCTGACAGTGGTCCCGAAGAATAGATGCCACAGTAGATGCAAAGCAGGTGTAGCGTGTTCTAACAATCGTCATTTATGATGAGAACGCGATGTTTTGCTCCTCACTAAGGAGCCAGTATACAATGCGCTCGTGCGTGCTACACGTATCTGCAGTTGCAATCGAATTTGCGTTTTTGACATTCGTTGCCTGTGTACGATTGCTCGCATTCGGTGGCAGATTACCGGGCCAAAAGGCCATGGGTTAATATGTTGGCTCGTTTGCTTTAAGAATGCCTCATCACCGTTTACCATACCGCGCTTTATTTGTAAAGCCTGAAAGATGCTGGGGACACAACCAGTTGACCGAGCGCTACGCTCGTTGGGACTTCTTCGTTTGTCTGAAGCTTCACGTAATAGTTGGTTAGAAACCTTACGCCATATGGCTGCAAACGGAAGAATTTTGTTATCCTATATCGTTGTGTCATATTTTACAAAAAAACAAAAGTCTTCCGTTGCCCAGTTTTTATGTGTTTGCTTATTTGCTTTTCCCGTTTCATGTTGCTTGACAGTTTGTCTTGCGCCAGACATGTACTCCATGATGATGATGATGATGATGATTATGAAGAACCTTGAGATAAAAAGAATTATTTGATAAACGGAGCAACGAGTTCACCCAATTGTCGGGAACTTACTTGCTTTACATTTATGCGACTATCTCCTCCTGGAGTATGAGTCGGCTTCGTTGACGTCACGGATTGCAGCCACCTACGCTCGGCGGCACCTGACAGTATTGTAGAGCCCCTCGTCATTCTATGACTGATCGGCACTTTGTCTGGATCATGCTTGTGCTTTCATACATGCATAATGCATTTTTTCGTATATTCCGAATTCGCCCATGTCATCTTTGGTCTTTTTGGTGCTCGTGTGTTGTGACGGAGGGTGGTTTACTGCATATTGATTGAATGCTCGCGATTATCACTCGTTGCTACTGCTCTGCGCACCTCAGCCATTTCAAAAGTCACCATGCCTGCCACCTTTCATCCCTTTTACTGTCAATTGAGTCGAGGAAACATTCATCTCGTTAATATCTCGTGTGTTAGCCGCACAGCACATAAGTACTGTACGATTGCACATCCGTACGATGTTACCTGGCATCTATCTAGGCCTGAGCAACCTGACAGTATTTTAGCCCACGTGCAGTCTCTGACTGTGCGGCACTTTGCCTGGATCAGGCTTGTGCTTTCATACCATATACCTGGCAATCTCAGCTACCGTTACCCTCTTCTGTCTTTGCCTCGTCACACATCATCAGTAGCTCGGTACCTCGTATACTTCTAGCTCCATCCATCCCAATCTTTTGGTTTTGCATATTCCTTTATCCTCTGCAGGATCATGGGTTCATACACCTCTCGGCTGGCGAGCTGCTACGTCGCGCATGCGGTAAACCGGGTTCCACGTTTGGTGACGAGATTGAACGGCACATGAAAGCGGGATCCATTGTACCGGCGGAAATCACGTGTGGTCTGTTGCATGAGGTAAGCCTTCGTTCGTTTTACTTTACTTTTGTGCGACTATCTCCTCCGAGAGGATGATTCGGCTCCAATGAAGATTCTTGGGAATTTGGGTACAAAGCGGCATCCCCAGCACCACTCGGCGTTTGTTCGAGTCAGCTTCTCTAGCCTTTGCACAACTAAGTGCAACCTGCGAGGCAGCAGGGAGTTGCCAGAAAGAGGTGGTGTGCACCAACTAACCGTCTACGAGACTCTGTTTCAGATTTTTTCCTCAGGGTTTTCTCCCGAAGCCGTTCCCACGATCGCGTATCCCGCAAAAGGAGGTTGAAAATCAGGGTTTGCCCTCCCTTCGATGAAATGCCCTCCCAGGCTAACGAGCTACATCTGCCTGAAGCAAACTGGTTTTCAGACGCCAGTCAGTCGCCCCTCGCTCCTGTTGATAGAAGCAGTTCCGCCGGGCTCGGAGAGCCACTCGTGCAGGCCAGAGGCTGGACTTGGTTTCTCAGCGTCTATTTGAGACGCATGCCATATGGGAGCATTTTATAAACAGTGGGAGCTTATCCCCACTGCAATCCCCGGCTATGACAACCGGGTTTTCTGTGTCCATTCACTTTGGTTGGGTGGCGTTGCATCCTTGTAAATCGGGGTGGTAAATTCGTCTAGTCTAGAGGCTTTGTTTTCTGGCGAACTGCATCAGTGTTAAATTGGGCTACCGGAAGGCATACCCAACATAGTCAGGACGGTTATTTGATGTCGAGTTTGAATAACTAATTGTGTATGTGAATGACAGACCTCTTGCACGTGGGCAGCTTGTCGATCTAGGGAACCTGACAGCTCATTATTGTTTACTGTTCGCTCAGCTAGCTTTGTATTAGGTGTATACTCGGGCTTTAAGTTGAACGGCATCCTCAGCATTGTTGTTGGCCTTCTTCGGTCGATGTCGGCCATGGGTGTACATCACAAGCGCATGGTATGAAAGCACACAAGCCTGATCCAGGCAAAGTGCCGCACAGTCATAGACTGCACATGGGCTGAGATACTGTCAGGTTGCCCAGGCCGAGACAGATATGAGAAAGGAGAAGCATAGAGAAAGAGATAGATAGACAGATAGATGGTATGGTATGGTATGAAAGCACAAGCCTTATCCAGGCAAAGTGCCGCACAGTCATAGACTGCACATGGGCTGAGATACCGTCAGGTTTCCCAGGCCTAGACAAGCGGATGAGGGTTTTATATCTGAACAGTCCGATGCGGGAGTGACAATCTCCCGCAGCGGTAGACAGTAGTCAGTCGATCGGCGTCAGTTGCACGCAGGAGGCGTGATCCCAGAGCTTATCTGCTTTTCCCCAGCTTGGACTTGGCGCTTTACACAATGTCTCCAACGTGAGCGGTTCAGAGCAAGTTCTTCTCAACGCGTAGAGTCAATGTCTAGAAGAGTTATCATATCTCTTTGTACCGCAAATGCGCTCTGCAGCATTACTGCTTGTAAAGTCCTCCCAATTATGAACCGCCAGTAGTAATATTATCAAGCTTGTCTGATGAAGGCTTCGTTTCCAAACATTTGGAACATTTTCACATTTACAACATGGCTTTCAATCTGCTGCAGCTGTCTCAAACGTTGACTGTTGCACACTGTGCCATGGGTTATTGAGAACGGGCTGTTGTCTAAACGTTTCCTGGTCGTGTTCTTCCTCATTCTGAGTTTGTATTTTAACACCGTCGTCTTGTTTAGCCCTGCACCATCACATCGATGTCCTAATCAACTCGGGTTTTCACGGCAGTCTAGTACCGTCCCACGATCTGGAAGCTATGTTCTTTGATGATGAGGATAACGGTGTATGGTGAATGAATGAAAGCACAAGTCTGATTCAGGCAAAGTGCCATGCTGTCACAGACTGTACGTGTGCTAAGATACTATCAGGTTGCCCAGGCCTCGACAGATATGAGAGAGAAAATAGAATAGTATGGTATGGTATGAAAGCACAGTCTCAGACTGCTCGTGGGCGATATTACTGTCAGGTTGCCCAGGCCTAGACAGATATGAGAAATAGAGAATACAGATGGTAGTGAGACTCCAGCGTGTTTCAGCGTGTAGCTCACTACCCGTGGCCAATCAATTGAGCACGGTGTTAGCCGCACAGCACAGAAGTACTGTACAATTGCACATCTGTGCAGGATGATAACGGTGTAGATGAGGCTGATGATGACTATTATTATTGTCTTGGCGACGGTGGTATTGATCATGGTGATGAGGGTGACTTCAATGACGATGATGACGATTACTAGTATTATCGTCACGGTGACGTTTATCATAATGATGACGATCAGGATGATAATGATGATGATGCTGAGAATGTAGAAGATGGTGATGATGACTATCATTATTATCGTCCTGATGACGGTGATGATGGTTATGCTAAGGCTGAAGATGATTCTCATGCTGGTGACTTCGATGATGAAGATGATGATGATGACGATTCCTACTATTATCGTCACGATTACGGGGATTATGTTGGTGCTGAGAATGAAGAAGAAGTAGAAGATGATGATGGTGACCTTGAGGATGATTATTATGCTGATGGTGACGTCGGTGATATCACCATGATAACGATCGCGGTTATGGTAGCGAGAGAAGACGGCGCTGCTGTTGCTGATGATGATTAAAACGTTGCCGTTGCTGTCGCCGATAGTTGTGAGTCGTCATCGTGTCAGTGTCGGCTGTTGTTTGGCGATCATTCTCGTGACGGCGCACAACATTGACATTTATTTTCTATCATCCAAGGGTTGTTTATCATTCGCACGACTGTTGATGAACCGTGGTGTTATTGACTGAACGTACAAACAAACACATGTCCATGTGTGCCAAATTTCACTCAGTACTGCTAGTGTGGAGGAGGCCAGACATAGTTTTGAAAACTTGTAGCTCATGTACCGGATTGTAGTTCATAGTTGTTCTCCGAGCGGGCGTTTCGTCATCAAACTAGATGACATCATTAGCGAAACTTCTTTCGAAGCATCATTGGAATTTATCAGCTGCGTTTCGACCTCATCTACTGTGATTGGCTAGAATCCTTGCATGTATCCGTTCGCGTGTTCTCATTGGTCCATAGATTCCATCCACTTGAATGTGTTCATTGATTGATTGCGGTGTCGAATACCACGCTTCGAGGAACTCTCGAACGTGACGAGTTCTGCCTTTGGCGGTGATTTCAGTTCTTTCCCGATTGAATTCGTGACCTTCTCGATCCATGTGTGCCGATATTACTAATTTGTGGTCGTGTCGTCGTGTAGCCAGTTTGTGTTCATGTATCCTTGTTTTCAGCCTCGTTGCAGTCTGTCCGATATAATATTTATCACAATCGGAACAGACAGTCCCATAGTGCCAGACATATTCCAGATCGACGGTGGTGAAAATCTTAAGGTTAAACAGTATGGTTGTATGTATGTATGCATATACGTGTTTATGTATGTATGTATGTATGTATGTATGTATGTATGTATGTATGTATGTATGGTATGAAAGCACAAACCTGTTCCATCAAAGTGTCGTACAGTCAGAGACTGCACGTGGGCTGAGATACTGTCAGGTTGCACATGCTTGACGGTGTTTTAGTCAAAACTCTGAATAACGTTGTATTGAGGATAGCCACGTCATGACTTGGCTCAAGTAGATGAAGACCGTGGTAGCTAAACTAGCTGTAGTTAGTTCGAGTCCGTTCGTTCAAAATTCGCAGTGATGACAACTCACTCTCAGAGATATAACTCAGAATCATGTCGTAGTAATCATAGGCGATCTGAACGAATATCTTGACGAAATTACATCCCTGCTCAGTCAAAGCAGCGCACAATCGCAGACTGCACATGGGCTAAGACAGTGTCAGGTTGCCCAGACCTAGACCGATTTGAGAATAAAAATAGAGACTCATGGTGGTTTCCGCATGCAGCTGACAACAGGGGACGCGTCAATTTACTTACTTAACTTTATTTTTGTGCGACTATCTCCTCCTGGAGGATGTGCTGTGCGGCCAACACCGTGCTAAATTGATTGGCAAGAGGTAGTGGGCTGCATGCTGAAACAAGCTGGAGTCTTTTTTCTTCCTCATATCTGTCTAGTCCTGGGCAACCTGACAGTATCTTAGCCCACGTGCAGTCTGTGACTGTGTGGCACTTTGCCTGGATCAGGCTTGTGCTTTCATACCATACCATACCTGGAGGATAAGTCGGCTTCAAATGAAGATTCTTGGGAATTTGGGTACAAAGCGGCGTCCCCAGCACCACTCGGCGTCAATGTAGCACCGTATTATCAGAACAGCACCACGATAGCGAGATCTAACCATTCTAACAAGCTATGTTTGCTCATCTACTAAAGCTCGCCAGTTGTGTGATTTACTCTATGCCGCATACCGGTTTCATGATCCATACAATTTGAAATACTCCACTTATTTTTGGCTTGTAATTAATCGATTATCCTACGCTTTACGTCATATCTTAGTTGCACCCGGCACATATTTTACACTGCGTTTCACCATCGGCATCACATCACGTGCGGATCACATCGGTTACTTGGGCTTGTGGTGTGCGTCTCATTCTATTTTCCATCGACTATGTGGTATCTTGTCATCCTTTGGTATGCGCTTTTCACCCTCCAAGTGCACAGTGCTAGTGCAGGATATTGATCCAATCGAAAGAGCGCTGAGACTCAATAATGAGGAAATTGCGACGGTAGACTGGTTTACCGATTTGGGTAGTTACTTACTTTACTTTGTGCGACTGTCTCCTCCTGGAGGATGAGTCGGCTTCAATGAAGATTCTTGGGAATGTGGGTACAAAGCGGCGTCTCCAGCAAAACTCAGCGTTTGTTCGAGTCAGCTTCTCTAGCCTTTACACAACCAAGTGCGACCTGAAAGGCAACAGGGAGTTGCAAGAAAGAGGTGGTGTGCACCAATTAACCATCTAAAAAACTCTCTTACAGGGTTTTCTTCCGAAGCCTTTCCCGCGATCGGGTATCCCGCAAGGCAGCGGAGGTTTAAAATCAGGGTTTTCCTCCCCTTAGATGAAATGCCCTCCCACGCTAACGAGCTCCATCTGCCCGAAGCAAACTGGTTTTCAGGCGTCAGTCACTCGCCCTCGCCTCTTTGCCTGTTGATAGAAGCAGTTCCGCACTGAGCAACTTGTGCAGGCCAGAAGCTGGACTTGGTTGTCAGAGGCTATTTGAGACGCGCGCCATAAGGGAGTATTTTATAGACAGTGGGAGCTTATCCCCACTGCCACCCCCGGCTATGACAACATTTGTGTGGCTGTGCCTACTCTGTCCTGTTGTCTCAGCAGTAATTGAAGTATTGAATCAGATTGCTGGTCTCCATCGGTCGGTATCGACCGTGAATGTACATCCCGCGACCGTATGACAATTTTACGTGTGATCAGTTCCACATCCTAGACGGGATTTCTGGTCAATAACATCGCCTACTTTCTGCGGAATATACGTCATCACTGCATTACACCGGTAGCATGTACCGAATGCTAAACAGCCATGAAAAAGTAAAACCCTAATAAAAAGATGGGGAAGGGCGGCATTAAATAGCCATGGTTTATACAGAAGAGTAAGCCCAGACACACTTGGATGAGGTGCCTACACCTCGATTGGAACATGCATTCAAACAAGTTTCGTGAACGAGTAGAGCAACATCAGTGTGACAGCTTCCTTGCGGATTTAGTGTTGCTTTTGTGCGGCTGGTTCCACTGGGGGTGTCATTGATGACTCGATCAGATGCGAGATCGTTGTAAATCGTAATTCCATCGCTTCCCTACCTTCGACCGTACACAGTCCGGGGTGTCTACATCCTGCTTCATAATTGACTGCCATCTCTTCCTTCGATCGCCAGGTTGGTTTAAGGTCAAGGACGAGTTTCGTGATCCGTCGCAGAGCGCTGACTTAGCAGAGAGTCTATGACTTTCACAACAACGCTTATCCTGAGATTCGTGCAAAGCGACACTTTTTACTTGGGTGCCGGGTACAGGGATTCAAAATTGATTTGCAACCGCTTGTGATGTGTATGCAGAAGCACACTAGACTCTCAGTACAATTTTCCATTTATTAAATCTGTCTAGACCCAGGTATCCTGACAGGTGCTTAGTTTCTAACTGTGCGACACTTTTCCCGGATCAGGCTTGTGATTTCATGCACATACACACTTTGGTGTATGAGGTTGGCAATAGGTCTCTGCCGATATATTTTTACTAAAAGATTCCCATCTCACCTTGCTTTAATTGCCGGATGTACTTCGTAGTTACAATTTGTTCGGCAGTCTGTCTGTGTGTGTGTGCATTCCTCAAGACTAAACTAGGCGCTCCTTTCTCTAACGTGTTCCTCTCTCTGTCACTTCACTATATACACCAACCCCCTTCCCTCAGGCTATGGTCGAAGGTTTCAATAACAGCCAATGTGTGAATTATTTGGTCGATGGATTCCCACGAAACGATGACAACCGAACGTGCTGGGACTCTGTGATGGGTTCGAAAACCGTGCTGCGGCGTGTCATTGTACTCGACTGTCCCGATGAGGTATGTGCGATTGCGTTAACTGCTGTTTTCTCTCTTCTCATTGTATGTTAATTTCATCTGGCTTTCTCAAGGTCATTTCAAAGTTATCTGATCAAATTTAGCGGCATATTCAAATAAAGCGTTATGTTGTTGTTGGCCTCCTACGGTCGATGTCGACCATGGATGTACATCACAATCGCATGAATTGTCATGTTCTACCGTTTTTCGAATGACTAAACAGTCCGATTCAGGAGGAACAATCTCTCCCGCAGCACTGGCAGAACTCGGTCGTTGGGCGTCAGTTGCATGCCAGCGGCGTGATCTGCGTTCAGCAGCCAAGAGCTGTATCTGCTCCTCCCCAGTTTGCAGACGACGCTTTACACAATGCCTCCAATGTGAGCGGTCAAGAGCAAGTTCTTTCCAGCTGGCGGGGTCAATGTCAAGAGCTTTCATCACTCTTTTACAAACGTCTTTGTACGACCATTTTCCATTCTATAGACGTGATCAAGCCACCGCCGGGGGCGCTGTCGTAATAGGGCGAACAAGCTCTGTAGACCAACTTTTAAAAGCACTTCAGCGTTATAATAATAAACAAAATGTGGGAAGGGCTACAAACACTACTCTACCTTGCGCAAAATTTTTGTTTTCTTGAATCTTGTTTGGTTACATACTCTGAACCGTGTTTTCTACGGCTCGCAACTATGGCTTCAACGACTGCGTCTGAGATTTGAAAGATTTCCGAACTGTGGATCGTTTTTTTACACTCTGCAACGT
>JACCGJ010017035.1:0-17963 GCA_013407085.1 Atriophallophorus winterbourni | reverse complement strand
TGTGCTTACATTGTTTCAAGTCTAAGTGACATTCAAGACGTAGTTTCAATGCTTACTACGAATTTTGATCCGCATTTGTTGCATTATACGGAATGATAATTATGTCAGATGAATCAAGTTGAAATCGTGATCTGGATCCAATGTTTATCCCTTTGTTCACCCCCATCTAACCACGTTTCCTATCCAGGTATTTACTGTGTAACGATCAACATCCGTGGGGTTATACATCATCCAGTAACCCCAACCTTTCTTAAAAGCCAGGAGCTTGCCAAGTTTTTTATGTGCATGGACAACAATTTCACAAAAACAACTTGCGAATATAAAAATCAGCTAATCAAAATTTGCACTTTGAATATGCTTACACCAGTTGTCATTACTATCTGAATTGACAGTCACATTTTGCTGACCGAATCAATTCGAGCCATTTTCTCCACAGGCTTGCTTGACTGACCTTGGTAAATTGCAAATCAACGGCTGTCGTCGTCTCCCATCTGCACATGTTTTCTGCACAGATTATCAGCATCGGAAACGAACCATATAAGAAAGGATAGCTCAAATGAATCTGTTCGATTTTCCCTATCGACGAATCAGAGGAGACCTTATCTTACATTACAAAACATTCCATACCCTGAACCATCCCTAACAGGATTTATTCACGCGAAGGGATACGAGGAATTATCGGACCCTTGAATATGTGCTGGTCGTACCCCATTCCCGCCTGAACTGTAAAAGGTATTTTTATTCTGTCCGTGTCTGTTTTACTTGGAATAGTTTACCTTCAACCGTTGCTCACGCCACTAGCTTGCGTGACATTAAAACGAAATTAGACGAATTTTTATTGCATTATTCGTTTCCAGAACACTGTTTAATCTATATTCTTATATTGTTTATACACTTAAATTTCAATTTTTACCATCCTATAGTTGTTGTTAAGCTTGTTGCTTTTTAGACCATTAAAAACCTTGAATTACCTTGAACTTTTCTCATGTAATGATTCGGAACCCCTAAATTTTCACTGACTTATTGTTGTCCGACATTTCAGTTATCCTTGATCTAGTGTTGTGACACAAGGCGAGGTATGCAAATCATTCGACAGCTCATGTTTTCCACTGCTTGTCAACGCACCTCACGTATCGAATTTCTGAACTGACGTTGAAGTAGTTTCTGGTAATTTAATCTACTTAGAAATATACTACTTATAATAGTAAGTAGACGAGTAAGAGAAATCGCTCGCTATTTTTTATCGCTCAATTAATCGAAGAGCATAGATTTTATTCTTTATATAAATCCAAGCTAGATCAAAATATCTTAACTTGAGTAAGTATTCATGCACGCACTAATTCAGGTTTCGTTACAATAACACAAAGCGCGAACTAAAAGTAAAACATGATTCTGTGTGGCGTGAAAGTGTAACGCCACAATATGCCACACTTGAATTTTGATGTTATTGGTGGAAATGATTGGTACAACCGTAACTTGTCATTTTGTTTACAGTCTGGAAGAGAGGAATCATAACACGCATCTATAAACGTGGAACTCGTTCTGACCCAGCAAATTACCGCCGTTACACTCCTTCCAGCGATCTCAAAAGTACTGGAGCGAATTGCGTGCGAAAGAATTGTGAGTCATCTCGAAGCTCAAAACTTGTTGTCCAGAGAGCAACATGGATTTCGGAAGTCTCGTTCTCGCTTGACTAACCTACTGGAGACAATGGATGACTGGACGCACGCAGTGGATGATTTTGGTTGCGTGCATGGTCAGATCAAAGGCTTTTGCTCGCGTGGATCATTCTATAATCCTGAGTAAGCTGCACGATGTTGGTATTAGTGGATGCTTTTTTACCTGGCTGACAAGTTTCCTTCTTGACCGCAAGGAAACTGTGCGCGTTGATGGTGTGATGTCTTGGGAAATCGAAACCACTAGCGGTCCCACAAGGTTCGGTACTTGGTCCGGTTCTCTTTTTAATCTACATCAAGGACCTTCCGAAACTTGTCATAGACAAAATGATGCTAAACTTTGAATGCGAATCACGTCAAGCGTGGACTGCTTGCGATTACAAAGCGATTCGGATATATTGAACAGCTGGTGAGAGAGAATCAAACATCCATTAAACTTCCGAATGTGTAAAATGTTGCAAATAGGCAAAGATTTCCCATTCTCAAACAACCTTGGATCGAAACAACTGTAATGGACAACACAAGAAAAGGAACTCAGTGAAAATGAAACATTAAAATCAACAACTCGGCTTTGAAGAAGTCCGTTATCTCGCTTTGCTTAACACTGATTTCTTCAAAAACCGATAACTTCCAATGAAAACGGAAGTTTTAGTTTACAGCGCATGCAGTCTGCTTGTCTTAATGTGTGCTGGTGAAATTGGGGTCATTACAGAAAGAACTAAAGAGAGCGGAGTATGTTTTCACTACAAAAGATTTATAGCTAATAAATGGTCCATATCTTTTGTGTTGCTCACACCCAATCTCTTAGAACCCACCCTTGTTTTAAGGCCATTTACCGTTATTAGGTCAGAACGGTTAGGAATATGTTATAATAAACAATTTTTCACTTTGAATCCACTATGATATAGATTTCGTACATTCTGACAATAAATCTATACCGTATGTCGGAATCAATTCTGGTCTAGCGATCAAGATGCTCGCAGACCATGTATGTATTATGGTGCTCATATCCGCCCTGATTTATCACTGTTTGATGTCATTATTTGCAGACGGATAAGAAAATGCTCAGTGGGCCTTGAAAAAGTGGACTAGTGTGTGAACAAGACTCTTGATCTACGGTTAAATAGGATTACAAGTCTGACTGTTCATAGTTTTATTCTTTTCGCCGGATAACAGCCCAAAAATTTAGAAACCAGTTATAAAATAAGGGATGTAAGCACTAAAATATAATCAGTTTAATGAAAGCTGTAGAGACATTTGTATACCTAATACAACTTGCTCATCATTAGTCTGTAGTTCAGGTTGCAGAATGTTTTGTGGAATCTTCGCAAGAAGTCAAAGGATACAATCAGCCTTTCGTTATTATAAATTATTCAACTGTAACCACGTGTGACATATCATTAGTTTATGGCTAATGATTTGCATGCTACAGTGCCGGACCTCAAAGGAGTCCTAGACACTACACGCAATCTCAGTAGCAAAGAATGAACTTCGGTTCCAGTCGAATTCATGTCCAGCACGATTTGCGTGTAACGATTTGTGAGAAATTTGTCCATAGATTCGATATTCCATATATTGATTCGTGCTCGTGCAGTTAATTCTTAGGGTTCGTGATGTGTATTTGTGTATACTTCAAACTGAATACCTGTAAAGTTCGTGTGTTAATTTGAACGACGAAACAAGCGAGTAGTCCTAACTGCGAGTAAGCTGTTTCGTATGCGCGTAATAACGATTGGTCACGGTCAGATTCCGTTTAAAAGCATGCAGCTGTTCAACAATCGAAATTCTATTGTCGATACATTCCCGGTTCTGCAATTATATGAAACATTGGCGAGTTCATCGGATTTGTACGATCGAAGTAGTTCACAGTGTGACAGCGGCACCTGCCACTATCGTGTTTAAAAACACGCTTCGATGATGCGCAAGAGCAACCAACATGTGTTTTACACATCACCGCACATGTGCCACACGAAATGACCAAAGATAATGGATGGTTTTCGAAATGGGCCCGTGGCGAGAGAGATGGGAACCTATTATTCCATGACAACGCGTTCGCAATTAGGAAATTTATTAGTAGAACAAACAGCAATTAACCGTTTCGTAAATTACAGTCTACGTGACCGCTATATGCGCAACAAACAACGGTAGTAATTAATTTACGAGAAACGATCGTTTTTGTGTGCTATCAAACGCGCAACAATATCACGATGAAGGATATATAAAATAGAAAATCTGCTTGTAGTTTAGGTAATTTTCGCAATGAAACTAATCTACTTGATCGTCGTCATAGTCGGCGGCTTTTTAGTCGTCTCGGATGGTAAAGGTGAGCAGAATTTTTACCAAGGCTACATGTAAACCTTTTTGTGCTTAAATGAAGGAGGCTTTGTCTTTTACAGTGCTAAAAAATTGGACGGAAGTAGATACTGAGAGAGTGCACAAGGTTGCTGATCAATTTGACTACTACTGGAGATTGGTCGACTGGATTCGTAGAACGAATCGAGATAAACCCATAAAATTCGGTCGAGCCAGTGGACCGGATGGGAATGATTCAACGATCACAAATGAGAATAATGAAGATTCTGTTATTACCGATGAAAACGAGGATGCGACTACAGATGGTCCGTCAGAGTCTACGCCATTCGCAAACGTGTCCGTTACAACGGAATCGACTTCGACAGAACAAGAAGAAGTGTCCACAACTGAAACGACAGAACAATCAGCTCCGTCATCGACGGAGGATACCACAGATTTAACGTCAACACCATCTAGCAGCACGTCAGACATAACTACCGATATGCCAATAACAACACCTGATACACTATGTCCAGAGAATTCAGAGCTATGCAGTTGTTGCGATACGATCCCGGAGTCATTGACACAACTCCGACAGCTTATGGGAGAGTCTTGGCAACTTATGGGGCATCTGGACAATCATATGGCCTCCACGGAAGCACTGAAAAAGCAACTAACGCAAGTTGAACTAATCGCAGAAAAAGTGATTGAAGAATTTAGAAGATTGGATTAATATTTGTGTAACCGTATTTGAAGTACATTTTCTGTTCCGCACAAATGTGTTCGGTTCAACTCAAGCAGGGATAAAAAGCATTTGACAAAATATCGGCCCCAGTCCAGAGGAACACAATAGATGTGATGGGAGACGTTGTAAAATAAAGTCAAGCCAATGAAATTTGTTTGAAAAGCCAGATTGTTTAGAATCGTGATCACTAGAATTTAAAAAACTAACGTATTTAACTATACCCAGTTTGCAGCAGTTCAAGATTCAAGAATTTATGGTATAAAAAGCTCGTAGCTTTACAACATCACAGTATATTTGTATAAGGACAATAAATAAATAAATTATATCCAATTTGTTCCTGAAAATATTTTCACTAGATAATTGTACAACATCTGATGGTTGGGAGTTCCATAAGAAACAAACGCGCACCGACCAGAAGAACCGACGGCAGTTCCCGTGGGAATGTGGAATATCAAATGCCAGTGGGTGAGTACGTGTGACATGGCTTGACCGGCGGCGAAATAGATGCCTCATAGGGTACATATTTGAATGCAATATTTTATAAGTTAGGATCAGATCAAATCGAACCCGTGTGCGAAGCAGTTTATCCAAACTAAGATGCACGAGTCGATTCTCATATGATAGGTTGCGGAGACAGCCAACCATTTTGGTTACTCTGTGATAAATCCTCTCGAGCAGCTTGTTGTCCTTTTGTAACCATTATGCCCAAGCTTGCACTGAGTAATCCATTACTGGGTGAATATAAGTACTTTCAATTCAATTTTAATGGTCTAAAAAGCATTTTGCTTTACAAAAAACAGAATAATATGACAACAACGAATAATATAACAAGCAAAAATGGCATTAGATTGCTTACTGAGCAGTTCAAGAATCAAGTAAAATCCAAAGGGCAGAAATTGTTTTCGATTGGTGGGATAACAAATGTAGGTGTATGGTGTTAAGATGTGTAGTTTTCTTCGATGCACGGGTTTAGGGTCAAAAAGGCATCAAGGCTTCTCTTGAAAAGTTTGCTGATTTGGTGAGTTGTACAACATTATCTGGCAGATTGTTCCAAGTAAAACAAACTCGCACGGCAAAAAATGTCGTCTGCAGTTGAGTCTCGAGTGAGGGACAGTTAGAGTAAATGTGTGAGCTCTTGTATTATGCGAGCTCCGTAGATTCAATAAGCATTGTAGAGGGTGATTTTCAGTATTCAAAATATTGTAAACCAGAATCAAATCCCCTCGAAGACGACGACGTGGATAATCAAATAAATTTAGCGTTTTGATTCGCTCATTGTAGGGTTTCCGGCTGAGTCCAGTGACAAGTTTGGTAGCTCGATGATATATTCGTTGCAAAGTCGCAACATCTTTTTTAAGCCATGGCGACCATGCTTGAACCGCATATTCCATCGTGGGCCTGATGTACGTATTTATAATACAGGGAATTGTCTGTTTTGAGAACCTACCGAAAATTCTCTTTAGGAGTGACAATTTCTGTGATGTTTTGCGATAGACGTAGTTGCAGTGGCTCGACATCCCTAGGGTGTTGCTTAGTAACACACCCAAGTCCTTTTGTTCCATGGTCCACGGGAGGCTGTGTTCCAAGAAAATACTGGTACTCCACATATTTGCCAATGTTTTACATGTGACACTTTTGGAAATTGAAAATATGCGATTTTTTAGGGACCAAGCCTGGAGGTTGTCCAGATCATTCTGGAGCAGTTCGCAGTCTTCCGATTTACTTAACTTCTACCACACTTGTGAGCAAGGGGAATGATTTACGGGGAAAATGTCCGAAAATATGCCGTAGCATACCTAGCATGCGGCTAGCTCGGTTGTACACTGCTTCGCATTGCATGCTATTCTTAAGACTTCCACTAATCCATACGCCGAGGTCTTTTTCTTTGGTTGTCCATTCCAGTTGTTTTGATCGAAGTTTGTATGACAATGGGAAATCTTTGCCTACTTGCAGAATTTTACACTTTTTGAAGTTGAATGGAAGTTTGTAAGTCCACGCTTGACGTGATTCGCATCCAAAGTTTAACATCATCCGCAAAGAGAACCATTTTGGCTGTGATAAGTTTCGGAGGGTCGTTGATGTAGAAAAAAAAGAGAACCGGACCAAGTACCGAACCTTGTGGGACACTGCTGGTGGCTTTAATTTCCCCAGACATCACACCATCGATACGTACAGTTGCCTTGCGATCAAGAAGGTAACTTCTAAGACATGTAAGAAGGCACTCATTAATACGAACATCGCGCAGCTTGCTCAGGAGTATAGAATGATCCACGCGATCAAACGCCTTTGATATGTCCAAGCAACACGCATGCACGCAACCACCATCGTCCACTACCTGTGTACAATCGTCCATTGTCTCCAGTAGGTTAGTCAAGCAAGAACAAGACTTCCGAAATCCATGTTGTTCTCTGGACAACACGTTTTGGGCTTCGAGATGACTCACAATTCTTTCGCACACAATTCGCTCCATAACTTTTGAGATCACTGGAAGGAGTGTAACGGCGGTAATTTGCTGGTTCAGAACGAGTTCCACTTTTGTAGATGAGTGTTATGATTCCTCTCTTCCAGTCAGTCGGTACAACACCTTCCCTCAGAGTGGTTAAATAAATCACAAGGTGGTTCGCACAATTGATTGCAGCATAACTTTAGGATTGCAGGTGTGATTCCTTCAGCTCCCGGGGACTTGTTGAATTTCAACCTGCGTAGGTGGTGCTGCACTATTTCAGAATTGATGTACATATCGCTAATAGTCTCAGGCACAATTGTTGCTGGCAATTCCGATGATTGTAATACATCCTTGAAGGTGAGAACTCGCGAATAAGAACTGGCGAGTGTTAGCTGTTTCCAGCACAGAATCAGTTAGTCCTTTATCTGTCATGATCGGAAAGACAACAGGGTTCAGCTTCGTAGTGTTGTTATCGGTTCGATAAAGCAGTTTGGGATTTTGCTGCATTCTTACTGCCAGCTGAAGTTGGTGATATTGTTTGTCCTCTCGGATGAGATTTGTCACTTGATTCCGCAATTCGCGAAAGTTTGCCCAGGTTGAATCAGTTCTGGCAACCCTGTGAATATCCCGTGCCAAATTTCGCTTTGTCAACCATTTTCTAATCCGACTGCAAATTCTGAAGTGTGGATCTTTGCTATTATGTTTCGGGATATATTTAGAATTTAAATGTAGCATGTTGATGATGTAATCTATCAGGGTTGTGCAATGCGAGTTCGGATCACTGAAATTTATATTATGTTCATCGGAAGCTACCATTGCTTCCATCAAACCAATGTAATCCAGCTTTCTATTTCGTTTTGTTTGCTTGACAATTCTACTAGCGTTGCACACGCATTGAAAGAGCAGAACTAAGTGGTCGCTTCGACACAGCGGAGGGTGATACTGAACATCTTCAACGGTCGTGGCTTCAGAGGTTAAGACCGATGTCTGTTGCAAATGTCGTTGTCGTGTATAATCGAAAACATGATTAAACAAGGGGATGTAATCGAACAGTTCGCGAAATTTGTAGTCTAGTGATCGGGGTGGATGATCTACTAAGTTATATAGTTGAGGCAGATTGAAGTCTCCCATAATCAGCAATTGCGAGTTGCGCTGGTTTCCAGCGTACTGCATTGTTTCAAGAGTTTTTCGTTATGCGCATCCGATGATGATGGTGAACGGCAAACTACCCAAACGATGCAACTGTCACCTGATTCGATCTTCAAGTTGCACCATATACTGTCTTCCAGATCGAGTTCAGTTTCCGTAACTACCGTACTGTATAAACGTTCGTGGTTGTAAAAAGCTACTCCACCACGAAACAAAATATTCATTTGCATGCTTTTCCGTCACACATGCAAATGAATATTTTGTTTCATTGTTATGGGTTTAACCCCATTAGACATGTGTTCGGACACATGTGATTGAACAGGTTGGTCGTACCAGCCTTATCCAACAGTGGCATACAAGCGCTCCTTGTTTACTCTACCACCTGTTCTTAAGCGGTCTCACCGAAACAGGGTCATGTTTGGAATAGAGAGCTCACAATCGCTCACGTATGCTTGGAACCATGTCTCAGTTATTGCTATGACGTCGAGTGTGTGTTGATTACAAAGATCATTCAGTTCAGCTAATTTTTTAGCAGGCATTGTGCGTTTGTTTATAGGCAATTGATTGTGGTTTTCGTATACAGTGGTGGAGCTGAAAGCTCGTCTATTTGTCCGCCCCTTCGAGAGTCGGACATCGCTCGTGTTTTGGGATTGCCACAGTGTTTCTAATCAGAGTCTCGTCTGATTGTAGAAGCCGTGGTTCATGAGGCGATTTCAGCGTAGAAAGTCTGTGGTCACTAATTCTGACATCCTTCGGGAGACTCCTATGATTTGCTTTCCAGTTGCCCTAAATGACAAGTACAACAAACTATATCTTGAGTAGCCCTCAGCATAATACGTACGAAAAACAATCGCAGACTAGCAGTAAATGAGCGGAACGGTCAAGGCAACCTAAACATTCTCGGGCGGAAACAATAGCATTACACTCTAGCTTTAAAACACTGCTAATTAAAGCCGAATTAAATTTGCAATTTAGAAGGAAACAAACGAGGCGACATTACATTGAGATATTAATACGCAAACAAGTTGTCGCCAAGTATTATCGCAAAACGAAACGCCAGGCTTATTCATAGGTAAATTTATTTTGTGCGTAACAAGAAAATGATAAATATCACGTCAAATATTCCACCCCCTCGATGTCTGTGAATCGTTCTGGTGGGTCTTTGATAAATCCGACGATGAGTTGAAGAACCGCTTGCGGGTTATCAACGTGCACCCAGTGATTGGCCTCCTTAACGCTGACAATATCCGATTGGGGAAAGTATTTGCGAATCACCGGAAGGTCGTGAATGCTGTGGAGGACCAGAAAATCAATCACGGTATCCTAGAATGACGTTATGAATAGATGGCAAGGCTCTAAAGCATGGGCTACATGACAGTTATTCCACTAATAGTGATGACATGCACTTAATGAAAGATGCAGGAAGACGATCGTAGACTGAAATAATCATATTTGAGGATATTCCGAAACGAAAGTGATCAACCAGTGCATGGGCTGAAGTTAGAGAAAACTATTATTACAAGAAACTAGGTTAACTAGTTGAGTAATAGAAAACAATATGTCTTTTTCGGGGATTGAAAATGTTTCGATAGACTGATTCAGTGAATCATCTAGAAGCTGAAACTAATCATTCATTTTGTAGCCAGATTGACTTGTATTAAAACAAAACAGCGTTTCAAAAATCAATGGCGCTGCATGTTCGAAACAACGAATGTAGTCATACAAACCTCGATCCAGTCAATACCACCCAGTTTGAGGTAGTACGTTGGCTAAGATACTTTCAGGTTGCCATGGCCTAGACAAATATAAGAGAGGGAAATCGGTTTCATCATTTTAAATAACGTTGTCAAATCTATTTTACGTGGCGTTACCTGTGTAGTATACAAGTAATTTACAATGGCCCATCGGAGTTTAGGGTGAGATGCAACTAGTTTGAAAGTATTGTGATTTGTATATATAATATCACATGGTTTGTTACAAGGGATTGCCATGCAATTCTAGACAGGAAGTAGACAGATAATATGTGCCACACAGCTTCCGTTTACATGACCTCACAATAGCGCCGTTATTTCGTCTTCTCCTAGAAATTTGTGAAAGTTAAGCCTGTGTAAAGTTCTTTCGCAAAACCGTATGATTCAGGCCTACATCACTAAGGCCTTCCGCCTCTTTTTAGGATGGCAAAATTGTTGGCACTGGCATAAACTTTAGACAAAAGACTTGTGCATAAAATGTTGCCAAGGCATCAGCTGTATCCCTAAAAGATTCTGTCAATTTAACATCACCAACCGATCAAGTCTATCTTAAATTGAAAAACGAACGACACCACATGGTATTTCCTGTAGCTCGAACCGTGTGTGAGAAACAGATGTACAATAAAGCGTCTCGTGGTAATGCACTGCCTCTCCATCATCCGTTCCTAAGCGGTCTTGCCGAAGCAAAACAAAACATACATTGTTAACTAAATAAGCAATCTCAAAACAATGTGTTGTGTTCACGGTTTCTTTAGAAAAAGATTCTCAGTCAAATCGATCCCAAAACTCATTATTCACCAACGCAGAAAACGGCTAAAGGCCAATTCATCGGATAATGACGATCTATTTTCACCCAAATTGCAGAGATCGTTTACAAGAGGGTGAACACCTCTTTTATAACGCAGATCGATATTTCTAGAATGTTCTAAAACATTGTTCAAAGTTCAAACCAATTAACAAGTTGGGATGTTTTCACTAATCAACTGTAGTGTTCCATTTTTAGCCAACCAACGACTCGGACTGTTTCATGGGTTAAGAGAAGTGTCTCCTAATACTTTGCAAATCCTTGTGAGAAAAAAGACGGGTGGGTCCATCACAGTACTCTATGAGGCATGATCCTACAGTTTTATCCAGCAATGTCAAAAACTCAACCCCAGCATCCGAAGTGAAAAATATTATATGGCAGATATGTAGTTGAGCAAATTCATAAATTAACCACCCGAAACGCAAATCAAGACATTGATCAGTGATTTTCGATCCCATATATTTTGGCCAAAACCAGAAGTCAAAATCCCATGAATTCCATATAAAATATGCGGACATTTCGTTAAAAAAATTAGGCGCCATCATGATTGCTAGTTAATAGTTTAGAACTCAAGAAAATAAAAAGCAAAACATTAGTAAGTTTAGTGAGATAATTCTATCCTAGAGTGTTCAACAAAGATGTGAGCAATACGTCACTTTAGGCAAGCTCGTCTATTGTTCCTTCTATGTTCCACATGAACCAATGACCGAGAAATTAACGCTTAGCATCAAACGACAAGTGCCCACAGGAAAACACTCGGTAAAATGAACAACATTGAGAAAACGTATTCTGAAATAAACGAATGGGTTCTCTATTGTGGCGATTGACATCAACCACTGCTCATCAGCTAGTCAAAGAACGGTGCAACATCATGCGTGTTCGAATACGATCAAATAAATTTGTGTTTTTGAGCATTCGCATAGTTCGCGCAGAGGTGACGATTTCTCAAAATTACGTCATTTGTGGCGCAAAAGCCGAATCCGGACCATAAAACAAAACGTGAAAATTCGTCGAAGATCACAGATAGCTGCGCAGTAAAGGCGATGATTTAGTGCAATCGGACGAGAATTTCGGGGTTTACACGTATTTAACGTCATCATTATGAATATATGTATACATATACGTCTGTATATAAATAAACTGATTGAAACGAATAGATACACTTTCATTCTGTGACAAAATGGCAAGAATATCTCTCGCGGTTTTAATCGCATTATCGATGGCCACGATTGATGCATGTAAGTTTCAGGTGTGTCGGTTTTGGTAAATCTCGATGTCACTGACAAGGTGAATAATTTTTTGAACTGTTACAGCCATTTTGACCAAGTTTGCATGGTCACCGAAAATCTTGGGATTGCCAATTCCGCCTCCGTTATGGTTCCTAAAGAGTACGACCGAGACAGTTCCTACATGGCCTACTGAACCCACTAGCACAACGGAACCAACCACTACGGAACCATTAAGAGACCTTTTTGTAGAATCCGAATATCAAAACCAGACCGAGCTATGTCAATTATGCCCTCGGCGCAATGGGATCACAGCCAAAAAAGAGGAATGGATGCAAGCGGTGGAAAATGTGGAAAAAGCGCTAAACAGTTTGCAAATAAATTTGAACCAGACTCTGAGAGAAGAAAAAAGTGCACGGGAAGCGATCGAACAGCTGAAAAGTGTCATGCAAGAAGCGGGAATCGTGTGACACGTTTTTGATGATATTTTGAAGTAATGTTTGAATCACGCTAACAAAATGTTGCTATTTAACCTCGCTCATGGTTGGTGTAGTTGGGGGAAGGAATAAATGCGTGTATAAAAACAAATGCCGGGATTCGGGCAAAAAGTGCCATATGAGTAACAACGGCGCGCAAGCAAAGATGCTGTCAGGTTGTTAGTGCTTAGTATGTATGTGTACGTATGAAACTACAAGCCAGGATCCAGGCAAAGTGAATGAAGAGCATAATCTAAAATACTGCCAAATGGCCTTAGTGGCTTAGTAAGTATCTCAAAACCTTTGACAAACCAATTTAGCAGAAAGGTACTGCCTAGTTAAGCATCCGTGAAGCAAGGAATCATAAAATGGAAGATATAACGTACATGAAGCCGAGTAGAAATCGTGCATTAAGCGCGCAGGAAGGTTTGAAATGCACTAAATAAGATCAGCAGACCGCGTTCAAGTGATACAAACAAATACCCGATGATAAGTACTGAGAGTGGGCGAAATGATTATCGCCAGAAGCTGTTTGGCCTCAAAGAATGTTGCTAATGCACGGTGCTCGTAGCCTTGGACAGAATAGGCCACAAGTTACCATCAAGTGGGCAGCGGAATAAGGAAACTCTGATTCATTTTGACCTGGAGGATGGGGATTCAGTTTTTCTCTAATCACTTGGCGTCTGGCTACCGAATCAGTGTAGCCACAAACTAAAAGAGTTTTGGTCATAACTAATCAAGAACAGGTGTACATGTACCGATTCCTTAACAAAATAATTTTAAATATATCAATTAGACTGATCTATAAAGCCGCGGAGTCTACAGAGTGGTACACACATGTAAATTGAGATGGGGAAATCTGGTTGTTGGTGATGGTGGTGGTGTCCTATGGTGTGCATCACAAACGCATTTCGGCTCCATGTCTTGATAAAACGAAGGTATGTTTGTGAGAAATGTAAACGCGTATGCGTACCGGCAAACAACCATTTACTTCATTAAAACAACATGAAAACTGGGGAGCAGTTAACATAGATGTAGCAAGGTTGTTAGAATGTAGCAAGAAGCGTGTAGAATATGGGATCTCAATTGTTTTCAGTAGCAAAGAGAATGTGTGCTACGAAACGTCATCAACGGGACTCGAAATCTCGTTAATTTGTAGCAGACTAGTGTCTCTACACATTGATCATTAAGGCACTACACTTGATTCAACCGATCAAATACATCTGCCGATCCATACTCATGTTTTCTGTTAGCTTGTTCCCACAGAAAGCAAATAAATCGGTGTTGCAAGTCAAACGACACGAAACTGCAGTGCGAACATAATAAGATCCGCTAACCTTACATAGTTCGATCGTCCACCAGCGATGAACAGTGTGGGACGATCGAAGATTCGACCGGTAAGCTCAAAGTGAGGAAATCCGACCAAGTGGTGCCATTCCGATTCGATTGCTTGCAAATTCACACGCCAAACGAATTCCCCATTTTGATGATCCAAATTGGTGAGCAGAAAATTTCGTAGCGCGCTATCCTGAGCAAGGAATAACGGTTAAGGAATGCAGAAAATGAAGACATTAACAGTTTCAAAACGATTGGTGAGGTTCTGACATGAAAGCGAATGAATGTACATGAAATTTGGTTATGCATGTATGAAAGCACAACCCGGATCCAGGCAAAGTGCCGCACAGTCATAGACTGCACGTGGCTTAAGATACTATCAGATTGCCCAGGCCTAGACAGATATCAGAAAGAAAATAGAAATGAAAATGAGACCCCCGCGTGTTTCAGCATGCAGCTCACTACCGGATTCAAATCAATGGATGAGGGGTTAAGTTCAGGATAGAAATTTACGACGAAAAATAGAACAGAAAGATTTCTAATCCACTGAGAGCAAATTTGTTTTCAAGAAACATAGATTATCAGGCAACCATATGTATTACTCCAAGTTACTTGAATAATTTCTTGGTGCCCAATGCAGTATAATACTTCCGTTGAAATTTTATAGTTTAAATTCACTGAAATAGTTGTAAAAAGTAAAAGAATTTGAAAGCAATGAACCTTCTAATAATTCCGATAACCGAGTTGGTTAATAAATACCGAATAATAAGCGCCGTCTAAGTTTGATGTAAAGGATTCAACGTACTCTAATAAGGAAAACTAGGGTAATTTGCAAACAGCTTTGAAAAAACTTACAGGAATAGTTTCTTTCCATTCCTCTGAGAGCCAATCACGCACTCCGGATATTGTTCCATCACTTTCCCTCTCGGCACGATAAAAGTCCGCGTCTAACATAGCACGAAGATTGGGCACAATAGCATGTGCTTTGGAAGTAAAAGCGGGTGATATATCTAAGATGATTAAACGATTGAATTTCTCTGGCTAAAAACCATAATAAAAGCGAAAGATAAAGCATACCGTCATGAGAGCTGCACACATGGAAGCCTTCCCACCCATACTGTGGCCAACGAGACAAACATCGGGTAGCTTTAAATCATCAACGATACGAATTAAATCCTCTGCCATTGAGACGAATCTCATATCCGTTGACCGAGGGCTTCGACCATGATTACGCAAATCGACTGCACAGACCTAAAGCATGACACCACGTGATTAAAATAAACATACCGTGCCACATCGCAGCCTGTTTAACGCACGCGAAATACTTTGCCAATTTTGTTTGGATCCAAATAATCCATGACTTATAAGCAGGCTTCTTTTAATCAAGGGATCAACCGAGCGGAACAACGAATGTGCCAGTGGTAAGCCAGAGGACATGGCAATGAACAACTCCGTTCAGAATCCCATAAGCTGTACAGCGAAAAAGAATTTAGTCGAAGCCTGAAATATAGTGAAATTAATTCTTATCCGTGGTATACAACAAGATAGACGGATTGAAAGGACAATGAACCGCATGAAACAATACACTTTTAATTTTCAAGATACTATCAATAACTTGACTCAATCGCGATCCGTATTATTAATAGCAATACAGTTGTCTTGCTAGCATTTTGTATATATGAATGTGGAGAGTTGCTCGGCATATATACTGAGTAAATAGTAGTATTTGTTTGTTTATCATCAGCGATTCACCGTGTGCAAAAGCACACCACAGTCTCTTTATCCCTATTTCTCTATTGCACCAAATGTTTTGTTCGATCCGGGAGTTTGAAGGTTTCCCGCCAGGCTGGGGTTAGTTCATCATACTAACTTAACTCGGACGTAGAGAGAAATCAGTTCTCTCTCTAGTGTCAACTAATGATGGGTGCTCAGAGCAAATATTCAGCTCGCGTAGGAAGGTAGAACATTGCGCATGGTAACAAAAGCAAAGTTAGTGTGATGCAACGAATTCAGCGAAGTCATCGAGTCCATAAACCGTAGCTGTTTAGGGAACCACGTGCAACCAGATAAAATTTCCTTGAAACTCGATAGACTATTTAGTACGACACTACCGACGCTCGAGTTCGCGTCGACAGCCTAGAACCTAATGAATCTAACTGGAGAATTTAAAAAAGATTAACACTGTGGTAAATTGTTTTCATGAAAAAATTACTCACGATTTCCACATCAAATTTTTGTTATATGTTTGCATAGCGAGTTTGTGAACATTTTTTTATTTTTTTGTTTTTGGTATAATTGAATCTGATTCAGAAATATAAACGATGCAAAGGTTATTCGTACTGGAAAAATGGCATTAGTAATTTGGTAAATAAAGTAACAATATAAAACATTTTATCGTCCAATCTCAATGAACAACTAATCGTTCATATAGGCAAGTGTAGTCAATATTCTTTACGAATTAATTATGGCGATTATTTAATGAGGTTTTAGGAGCGACGCAGGCTTGTGACGTTTTACATAAAAACATACATACACAAATACATGTATGTATGAAATCACAAGCCTGATCCAGGCCAGGTGCGCACAGTCAAAGACTGCACGTAGGCTATGATACTGTCAGGTTGACAGGCCTAGACAGATATTGGAACGGCAAGGAGACTCCAGCGTGTATTCGCATGAAGCTAATTACCGGTGGCAAATCAATTTAGCACGGGTAGCTGCGCAGCGCAGAAGTGCTGCAAGATTGCACATCCGCGCATACATTTATACCTACATACACATACGCACACATACAAACATGTATACATAAACACATACATAAATGCATACAACGCAGATCAGCTTAGGTGATTATTCTGATGTCTTTCTCCTAACAAAAAAAGTTGAAATCAATGAAATATTCAACAAACAGATTCGATATTCAGAACCGCATATTACATGACATGGAGCAGTTTGACAAGTTTAAACGACATTTAATTAACCGCAAAAGATAAATAAACTATTTCTACGTCAGGCTGAAAGGCATCCTAATCAGCTATAGCTTAGTTGTAGCAAACTTACGCAAGAAACGGTTGTCAAACGCAAACAAATCAAAATGAAGTGATTTATGCATGAAATGCAAGTATGGTATGGTATGAAAGCACTAGCCTGATCCAGGCAAAGTGCCGCACAGTCAGAGAATGCACGTGGGCTATGATACTGCCTACTTCGGTGTAGGCAACCGGGTAGTATCATGCCTACGTTCAACGATGCCGATGACAACGCTTTGTACCCCCCCTCGCTTTGTACATCTCATTGTTTATGTTGAACGGCACTATATCTGTATCAGATTGTGCAAATATAATAATAATAATAATAATAATATGATACTGTCAGGCTGCCCAAGTCCAGACGGATATAAGGGGAAATTGAAGTGCGATTTCAGCGCGGCCCACCACCGGTAGCAGATCAATTTACTACAATGGAACAATGGTTTATTGCAGTAAAAAAGCGTACAAGCTTAAAATAACCGCAGTATTCGGCGTGTGCGCTACGACTTGCTGCTAACTCGTCGTATATTACTGGGAGCTTATGGTGACGAGCTGCGCGAGTTTTTCCCTCTCGTGACGGACTCAAGAACCCGTGGCCATGCTCTAAAGCTTCAAAAGCAAAGGACACTACGCCTATCACAGGGATTCACGCTCTCAACGAGAATTGTTAACTTGTGGAATGCGCTTCCGGAAGAGGTTATCTCAGCGAGCTCTGAAAACCAATTCAAGCGACTTTTGGATAAGGTGTTGCCTGTAATCACGGCGAAGCTGAACAACGCTGGACAGGATTTCTTCAACTGGGGTTCTCCTGGACTATGTTGCTGATATAAAGAGATGCGGCTTACAAGGGCTTGACCCCCTGTCGTCTATCAAGAAGAAGAAGAAGAAAGCAAGCAAAAGTGAAAAATATGAAGCGAGTGTCATAAGAGGATAATAGAGCAATAGTTTTTGTGGCGTAAAAGCATAGCTTAAAAAAAACCACAGGGTGTTATATACAGTGCGGTGAAAATAAAACAGGGAGTATCAATTAGTA
>JACCGJ010017034.1:0-41424 GCA_013407085.1 Atriophallophorus winterbourni | reverse complement strand
TTGGTCGTACCAGCCTCATCCAACAGTGGCATACAAGCGCTCCTTGTTTACCATTCTTCCACTGTTTCACGCGCATGCGGATCCTGATCTTACTGTCCCTACCTGATGAGTGCAAACAGCACGAAACCGGTCGTGGGGTGTGAATGACGGAAAATCATGCAAATGAATATTTTGTTTCATGGTTATGGGCTTAACCCCATTTAACGTGTTTGGACACATGCTTTGAACAGGTTGGTCGTACCAGCCTTATCCAACAGTGGCATACAAGCGCTCCTTGTTTACGCATCGACTTCGTTTGCCCAACCACGGTCCAATCATTAGCTGGAAACTGTACACACGGTACTGATCACCTACGCTATTTAAGTCCATGCGCTGCTTTTCAACTTTCGTCATATTTTGAAATCAGAAATTGTAGTGCTCCATCGAACTGCTGTCTAAACCTGCTCCAACTAAGCTCTATTTTTGATCCGTTAAAACCACTGAAATTCCATTAGTTTCAAGATGATCACAAGCCAAGATGCGACCGCCATTAATTCGCCAATGACAGCTAGCCTTATAATTATAATCACAGCTAGCCTTATATTATAATCACATAATTTATAGGTGTTTCAGACAGGTATGCCCACATATTCATTAAGGTGATACTTCAAGATCACAAGAATTTAAATCTTTTTAGTCGGTGAAGCTTTCTGCCATCAAATTTTCCTTTAAGTCTAGATCACGCAGCAGCTAGTGGTAACTGCCTGGATGTTGCACGAAGCTGAAATTTTGTGGAAGAAATGATTATTCCCGAATCGGATTGCAGATGAGATATAAGATCGGCATGCGCTTGAGAAGGTCCGAGTAGCCCGACACAATATATAGCAATTCATATATTCTATCATCTTGATACCGACTATTAACAGAATTGAACCTCTACAGTTCATGTAATTTACCTCAGATTCACTACTACTAATTGCCAATACACATGGGTCTATTACCGAAGCATAAAAGATACACTTGGGAAAAATTCTGTCATTAATTAGTAACCAACATTGACATTTAGTCTGAAACCAACATGAACGAGTTTGGACACCATCTGACATGTCACCAGCCAGATATCTCGGAAGGAAAGGTGGCTACGCATTCGCATGGTTATTCGGAGAATATTCCTCCTACCTACCTGCCTACGGCTACCCAACAATGATTTTGATATACTTAAGCTGACGTGCAAATGATAAATGTATCATAGCCCCGGACAAACGGAATATATACTTCCGACAGATGAGGTAGTAAATCATCTCAACCATTCGTTTTCAGCTTGCAGATGAGGCTCTTCATAATGATTTCAATCTCAACGGTCAAGTCCAACTCGTAGGGTCAATGCCGACAGGTTTTATACCTCTTTCGCAAGAGTCTTTGTATGATAGGCACAGTCTGTCCAATGGTCGGATTTATGTTATCAACTCATCTGAGAAGATTTTTGAGAATACGACCATTTTTCATACCGTACACATGACACAGACGGCGCTAAGTGAGTGGGGTGAACATGCTCTGCAGACCAGCTTCAGGAAGCACTTCAATATTGGTTAATGATGCATCTACGATGTGCTCAAGATACGGTGGTTGCCTCGTAAATGGAATGCATTCAGCTTCCGCTCGTGTCTTGCCGTACAGTAAAGCATTCTGTACGCAAGCACTATACACCACCATCTTTGTCTTCACAGTCAATTTGCGGTTGGCGATGACACCAGTGTTCAAACGGGAAAATGTGATCGGCTCTGTAAAACCGCTTATAAATCCCCATGTGCAGCGAGGGGTTCTCCGTAATGGTTGAGCCACTCTAAATAACACAGCAAAGTTATGTATCAACGTTTAATAACCTTGTCGTTAAAAACCTCAAAAAGCCAGAGGGTAATATTTCAAACTTAAGCTTGGTCATCGTCGTGAAACTCTGTTCAAGGAATTCCACGATTTCCTTCAATGGCTCGAACTTCAGCAGAAGTGCATGTTTCAAGTATCTTGGAGTCATTTTATCACAGAGTCTCAAATGGACCGATCATGTGACTGCACAGTACTTGAAGGTTAGAAGGTTATCATTTTACGCCTTACGTCTTCGTTCTTTAGCTGTTCCTCCTGATGTAGTTAGATGTTTTGTTTTTCGTTGCATTGTTCCCATTTTAATCTACGCATCCCCTGGTCTTTTTGAAAGGATTTTTTGATGATCAGAAGAGGAATCAAATTAATTTCAAGATTGAGCTCTTCCTCCACCGAGTTAATTCGTGATATGATCGTCAAACGACACTTTCGTGAATGTGACAGATTGGTCAGAGTCATATCGTCTGATAATGCACACCCACTGCATGAGGTCCTTATGGCTTGCAGATCGTTCCCAGCCACGCGTAAGTCAACACCTCGATTCCGTATGCTGTTTTAAGAGAGAAAAATGAGAAATTAAAAATCTTTTATTCCTTTACCTGGCTCGATATTTGTGTTGATCGTACAAAAGTATTCTCGATTTGAGGAGAGACGACCAGTATAATAACGAAGTGGGATCATTCTTTATGGGGACAGTATTTTTTGAAATTACATTTTAGTACGTGTGGGTCGAATTATTGTATCGCTGATGAACAAATTGTTGTACCGAATAAAGCCATTTTGCTTTCTTTTCTATAAGCACGGAGACAAGGAAGCGCTCTGAGCCAATAAACAGCCTAGATATTGGCTCATTTTAACGGTAGATGATCCAAAAAAGCTAACTCATGTTTTATAATTTCTTTTCATTCAATAATCAGAAAGAAAATTGCACTGGAAATAACAAGAGACTAGTGGATCATAAACAAATAAGAACCCCAACAACAAAACAGATGTCGTTGAAAATGATTGAAAGGACGGAAGAGAAATTACCGTTCCATCGTGCCGGAGAAAAGTGAACAAATCGATAAACAGGCCAACCCGAAAGACAGCGAAGTGAACAAGTGTACAAAAACGGAATCGAACAAAAGAACAATAACCGCGCGGTTAGGGAGAAGACGCTCCAAAGAATGGGGTTGAAATATCACAGAAACGATTCCGCGAAATAATGATGCACCAACGGAAAAACGCAAAAACTGCGTGTCTTGAAAGCACAACAGCCTACCGAGATCCCTGTACAGTGTTGGCGGACTTGGGCCATACGCCGGAACCCAAATCGATATGATTATGTATGGGGAAAGGATGAGCTTCGGTGTTGAACACCCAACGATCCAAGGGAAGCAGCGTGTCCTCGGAGAAAATCAGGTACAAATATTTCAAGGTTTCCGCGAGAAAATAAGACTGCTGCACATCATCCAATCGTGGCGAGGCAGCGTATGTGTTCATCAATCCGGAAAATCCCCCGTCGGTGCGGCAATGCTTTTTCAACGCCTGAAACGGTAACGAGGAGATCGAAATAAAAGATCAATGAGGCAATTGTAAGTACGTCAACATAGAAGTGCAGCGAGTAGAGTCGGTTAAACGAGCGCTGATTGGTGAAGAGCGTACCGCTTGTCACCAAATCGAATGACAAATCAGATCGAACAGACAACCGGGACATCATCAAATCATCAAAGACAGCAGTACACCGGTAGCACGTACCGAATGCTTAACTGCCATACAACCATGAAAAAGTAAAATCCTAAAAGACGGGGAAGGGTGGGACTTAAATTGCTACGGATTCTATAGACGAGTAAGCACAAACAAACTGGGGAGAGGTGCCTACACCTCGAATGGAACATACATTCAAACAAGTTTCGTGAACGAGTAGAGCGACATCAGCACGGCAGCTTCCTTGCGGCTTTCACTGTCATGCATCATAACAAGCTTTTCTCGTCACTCCGCTTGACAACATACAAGGTTAAGCAAACACTTCAAGAATATGCTTAGTGCAAGACCGCCATTGAACACGGTTTCGGGACATATCCTGAAGCGTAACTAACCACTGCGATATCTGATCGCGGGGGCACCAGCCAGGAAGACGCGCTGCGCCTACTTTGGAAAGGTTACTAGTAAGGGGTTTTAACTGCCTATGCCATGACGGTTTGGCCGCCCTGAGATTTAAGCCAATCAGGATGTGGCGTCGCAAAAATAATCTGTATCGGAAGTCGGTGGCCCGGCATCCGTAAAACGTGACCCAGCCAGCGTAACCTACGCAGGTTGATCTGCTTCTCATTACTACCCAACAACTTATTTCGGAGAGCATCGGTGCGCATACGATTGTAACAGCTAACTCCTAGAATGCTGCGGAGACACCGGTTGTCAAATACTTGGAGACGCTGAATGTGTTCTTTGCGTAAGGTCTAGGTTTCGGACCCATATAGTAACACAGCCCGAACTGTCGCTTTATAGATTCTATCCTTGAGTAACAGAGATAGTCCTTTCTGACGCCAGAGGTGACCTAGGTTGCGGAATGCTACGGTCGCTTTAGAAATGCGTGCCGAGACCTCGTCATCTAACGATGCAGAATTAATGATACAACTACCGAGATACGTAAAATGATCTACAATTTCAAGAGCCTGATTGTCAAGTAATAAAGTGCTGTTCGATATGTCGATGTCCTGCAGCAGAACACTGCACTTAGAAGGTGCAAAACGCATTCCAAATGCGGGCACAATACTAGATAGCTTGTTCAGTATCGCCTGTGCATCTGTGTACGAGTCGAAGAGCAGAACTATATCATCAGCATAATCCAAGTCGAGAAGCTTGACGCCTGGCATTATGTGAACTCCGAAAGCTGGGGCACCATCGTTGCACAATTCCATAATTGCATCAATTACAAAATTGAACAGAAACGGAGAAATCGGGCATCCTTGTCGGACGCCACTTGTGGTGTGGAATTTGGGTGAGAGTTCGTTGTAAACCCTAACGCATCCGGATGTATGAGCATAAAGTGCACGTAGTATGTTGACATACTTTTGCGGAACGCCTTTGCACAGCAAGGTTTTAAACAGGACATTTCGATCGACTGAATCAAATGCTCCTTTGAAGTCTAAAAAGATGGCTATTGTCGGCTGTCGATAAGTGTGCCGCAGTTCTAAGATCCGTCGAAGAGTAAAAAATGTGATCGACACAGCCTCTGCCAGGCCGGAAGCCAGCTTGCTGCTCTCGGATCTGTGATTCCCTATGCGATGTTAATCTTCGAAGACATATGGACGCTAATAATCTCGTAATGATGGGAGTGAGACTTATCTCACGATGATTAGAACATGAGCTTCGCACACCTTTTTTAAATATAGGTATGATAACCGAGTCACCCCAACTCGGAGGGACGGATTCTGATAACCACACTTCACGGAGAAGATCGCCTAGTGTGCTGATTAGGACTTGGCCACCTTCTTTGAACAAGACAGGTGGTATGTCATCGGGGCCAGCAGCTTTGAATCGTTTCATGGATTCGATACATTCTTTAATTTCTAAATCATTAGGGGGATCTAAGCTAACAGACCAAGGATCACATTGCTTCAAATGAGAGAAAGATTCTGTTGCAGGCGACCAGCTGAATTGTTCTTCAAAATGTTCGGCCCAACGCGAGAGGCGGCGATTCTTATTAGTGATAAGAGTACCGTCTATTTCAGCGATAGTCTCACTCACTCCTTTTTTCGTAGGCCCAGTCGATCGAATAAGTTGGAAGAGTTTTCGCACGTTACCCGCATTATTTGCTACTTCCATTTCTTCGACCTTATTTAGCCACCACCTTTCTCTGTCTAGTCTTAGGCTCCGGTTAAGTTCATTCCTCACGCGTCTACGCTCTGTGTTGTGTCCAGGACCATGAGGTATTTGGCGTCGCTGATGAAGAATTTCTATAGAGCGCTGTGAAATCCAGTGGGACTTTTGGGTTGGTTGTGTAGTCTCACAGGCTGTTATTGCAGCGGCTCGCATAATCCCTGCTATTTTGTTCTACCTTTCATCGGCAGTTGCACACTGAGCAACTGGGAGTGAGTTACTTAAGGTGGTCCTATAAATGTCTTGAACTGCAGGCAGATATAATTTTTCGACCACAATGCGTCTCCCCTTCGAAGGCTTTGTACCAGAGAACTTTAACGAGAACCTACATCGCACAAGAGTATGATCTTAATCTATGCAGGTATTCCAAAAGGAGCGGCAGTCTTCAATGCAACCTCTCCAGCGAGCACTTATGGCGATATGGTCGATTTGGGCCGAAGGTTGGCTTCCATCCGGCGAGCGCCATGTGGTAATTTGACATCTTTTATGGCGGAAGGAAGTTCTGCTAATGAATAATCGAGATTGTGCACAGAATTGTATAAACCGTTCGCCATTATCTGTGCGTTGGCTTTCAAGACCAAACATGCCACCTAATTGTGATTCAGGTATATCTAAGCGACCCAGTCTGGCATTCATATCTCCCGCTAAGACAACAATATCGGAGCTTTTTGCACGTCGCAGAAGAGCATAAAGATCGTCGTAGAAGGCGTTCTTCTCGTCGTCGGAATTGGTGTTAGTCGGAGCGTAAGTTGCTACAATAAACAAGCATCTCTGATTAGAAGATTTTGAGTTTGGTCTAACATTAGTGGCGAGTCTAACTGCGCACATCCTGCGATTGCAAGGAATCCAATCGATTAAACAGGATTCGGCGCACGAATTCAGCACTATACCAACACCCGCCTGTCCTGAAATGGCAGCTACAGAATCACCAGAGCAGCGGAAAAATTAGCGAGTTGAAAGGTTTAGGGCAGTAAGTTTAGTAATTATAGACGGATCATATAAGCGCGTTTCCGATAAACAGCAAACATCAATAGATAGACTAAGGTAGGAGCCAGTGCAGCTTGCTGGCCTATTTGTCTGAGAGTCCTGACATTCATGGCACTGATGTGAGCAGAGGTCCATGGTTTCAGAAAGTGATCTGTAAATTCGCAAACAGAAAATGTTCCAACATGTTCAGCGCGGTCTTTTCTAAAGCTGGGATTGACAGACGGAGAGTTGTTAAGAGTGGGTGGGGGAGGGGAAGGGTCAGAAACAGTTTGAAGAGTAGGGCCAGTAGTGCTTGTTTTTGCTTACCCGCCCTGCTGTATGCAGCAGGTAAGGCGACCCTCTTTATCGTGCGCGACGACCGATACACTATGGAGTTGGGTTATGTATTTATAGTCATGGTTTTATGCGGGCTGGGATACTGCCAGGTCGCCCATGCCTAGATAGGAGAACAATTAGGGTTCTCGACCAAAGCCTTTGGCCAAAAAGCCTGACCTCTATCCATTGACCTTCCTGGTATGAGTGACTCTGAAGGTGCTCGGAGAGCACCACCCAGCATAGCTCAATGGGTCATAGAGGTGCACAAACCATCGCACCACGTTAAGGTCCAGTCTCAGCGCGATGGAGTGTATACACAGCCAGAACAACACCTCTACGGTTGTTGACCAGCGTACAGGACAAGCCGATCGGCATGACCATTTTTAAGGCATCACACTGTCTCAAGGACCGATGACCGAGTGAACAGCCCTCGGCCGCATGATAGGAGGAAGCCCGCGACAGCTTGACACATAAAACCCGTAAACCGGGACCGACATGTTTCAGTACCTCCATGAATAATTTGCCACCGTTCGGACACATCAGATTACGTTCCACCAACATTCAAACTGCGAGACGATGACATTGTTACATTCGATTCACTATCAGCATGGACACCATTACACCGGTAACAAGCGCCGAATGGTAAACTGTCATACAACAACAACCCTTTAAGATGGGAAAGGGCAGGACGCACTAGGTTGAGGTGCTTAAATCTCAAGTCAAACACTCCTACAAGCTTGATGAACGAGTCGAGTGACAGCTTTCTTACAGCAATCATTGTCTTGCATCAGTTCAAGCTTTACCTTAAACCACTTGGCAGGCCAGAAGATTAATGAATAAACGAAGATTTAAGCGAGGTTGGGAGAATACGTTGTTTATATTTGTGACTACTCATCCGTGCCAAGCCCATCGAACTATTCACAAAATTGATTACTGGACTCGAGTTTCGGTCTTATTTGAGCTCATCAGCAGTGCATATCCTCCTCCGCTTCGAGTGGGATTTGAACCCGCGACCATCACCATTGTACTCTCACGCCTTAACGACCTGGGCTACCGTCCACCGTTTGACTTATCGCAATTAAGCCTTTATGAACTGTTCTCCAGACTGGCACATTTAAATAGCTTTGTTTGCCCGACCAGTTCAGAAGGAGCCGGCAAAATCTGTTGTGGTCGCCTAACCGAACAGATCTCCGTGTCAGGTCTATTATGGACCGTCGTGATCAACTTTGTGAATAGTTCGATGGGCTTGGCACGGATGAGTAGTCACAAATATAATCAACGAAGATACCTACCACCAGACCGCCACTGAATCCGATTCTTTGCAATAGCTCTGAGATAAATTCGAATGAGAAACAAAAAAGCAAGCGGCCATATGCTCAGAATCGAGCAGCGTTTACTTAACCCACATCCATTACGCAAACACTAAACAAACGATTGAACAATTTCCACCACTGCGGCAAGTGCTTTCGCTAAGTAACGTGAAACGTACAGCAAAGCTGACCATAAAACCTAAGCGTAGATGGCCATCTACAAAGTATCCATCGTATCTTGAACATATCGTGGATGGACAGAGTGACTAATGCTGAAGTACTTTCAAAAGCTGGTCTACAGAGCATGTTCACCCCATTACGACAGCGCCGCCTGCGGCGGCTTGGTCGTGTCTACAGAACGGAAAATGGTCGTATTTCGAAAGATCTACTATATGGTGAGTTGCAATTAGGAAGTCGACCATTGGACAGACCGCACTTGCGGTATAAGGACGTTTGCAAAAGATATATGAAAGCTATTGGCATTGACCCCGCGAGTTGGGAAGAACTTGCTCTTGACCGCTCGCATTAGAGGCATTGTGTAAAGCGTCGTCTGCAATCTGGGGATGAGCAGATACAGCTCTTGGCTGCTGAACGTAGATCGCAACGCACGACATCGTTACCAGCGCTGTGGGAGAGATTGTTCCTCCCGAATCGGACTGTTTAGTCATTCGAAAAGCTGTAGAACATGAACATTCATGCGATTGCGATGTACATCCATGGTCGACATCGACCGAAGGAGGTCAACAGATGGCAGGGAGAGAAACACGGTTGACTGCAAGCGCATGATACGTTAAATTCGTTGCAAATGGAAAATTGATCCATCGATCATCGCACGTTAGATCATAACGAAAACAAAAAAGTTCCGATAAGAGGTCTGTATACAAAACTAAGATACTGTTGACATGTAGCAGATGGTCTAACCGGTCCCGAATGTCGCTACAATCCGAGAAAACGAAAACTTGCATCAACAGAGAGCGAAGATAGATAGACGGTTTGTAGCACAAACCCTCGCGGTCTCACAAAACGGAACAATCTTCGAACAGGCTGTGTCCGGTTTCCGGGACGGATGACATGAAGTTTAGGCGGAAGTTCTGCTGACTAATTGCACGACCACTGTGTGTGTCGGTAAATTTGGTAGCAATAAAAAAGAATGCCGTTTGGTAAACATGGAAAAGGAAGTCGGCTAAAATTGTTCTCTCAGTCGGCACTCGATACCCAGGTAATAAGTGTGTAGTTTTACTCGCGCAGAATCCATGAATTACTACAGGCAGCCTAGATAAATTCAGACGCACGATACCGTTTATTCGAGTTGCGAATAAATTAAGTACCGTCACACCGATACCAGCGAAATTCAGCAACAAGTAAGTGAAAATCGCTACCGAATACATAAAGATATTGCTAGATTAAGCTGAGGATTGTTCAGAAGAGGGAAAAGCATAGAAAAATTGCTAATTGGTGAGTCTTGTTGCACCTCGGCATGGCGAGGAGGATTGCGATGATTTTGTGACGTATGCAGGGAAAGTTAATAGAGCAAACACACAGACATCAACATGATGTCAATCACAAAGGAATGCCAAATTTGAAGCGCGATACTGCGTTGGTCGAACAAAGCCCCTGCCAAAACGAGCCGGTGTTATCCGTCAGACACCACAGTAGCCGTCAGATTGATCAACGAGGCGAACAAGACGCCAAGCCACCATCCAACTGTTGGCAATGTGGCGAATGGCATTTTGAGCGTTATTACCCATTCAAGAAACACTGATGTCAGAGGTGTAACAGAAAGGGACATAAAGAAATTTACTGCTGGGCTAGCTATTTTAGAAGGAAATCTGTGTTCAATCATTCCTATAATATGAATTATCAGTCCCATCCTGTCTTTTTAACCTTCCACAGGAATGTTAGAAGTCGACGGATTTATCTTACTATGACCCTAAATAGCACGCTCACCCGTTTTCAAGTTGACACTGCTTTTGACATCACTATCATATCGGAAGACACTTGGCGATCGGTTGGCAAACCAAACATCAATCCCACCAGTCATGTTGCATGCAGCGCATCTGGTGGAAGGTTAAATCTCTTGGGCCATATAGCCTGCTGTATTGTCTTTATAGACACAAAACTTCAAACACCAAACTTGAATCTCCTCGGTCTGGATTGGCTTGAAAATTTGAAGTTGCCATCTTCCAACGGATCATGAATACCATGCTTCAAGGATTACCCTCGACGATATAATCATAGACGGATCAAATGTGGATGAACTACGTGATCGTATAGAGGGTAGTTCTCAAACGCGTAAACGAATATGGCTCCCGTTTACGGGCCGAAAAATGTGAATTTTCATGGAATCTATACAATATCCAGGATTTATCATTGATCGTTATGGTTGACGACCAGACCCATGGAAAATTGATGACATTCAGAAGATGCCACCACCACATGTTATCCCAAAATTGCGATCATTCATCGGGTTGATCAGCCACTATGATGAATTTATACCATCAATGCATGAGTTACGCGGCCCTCTCAATGACCTACTGAAGAAGGATGTCCCTTGGATATGGTCAGAAGAGACCCACCAAGCTTTCTAGAAGAGAAAATTGATGCTGACCTCAACCTTCTACAGACACATTAAGCCCCAAAGCTGCCAATCGTTCTAGCCTCGGACGCTTACAGCTACGGAATCGGTGCAGTTATCTCGCATGACTTCAAGGATGGAACCGAAAAAGCCATTGCTCACGCAGCACGATCACTCACTCTAGCTGAACGGAATTACAGACAAATCGAGAAAGAGACGCTTGTCATCATCTTCGAGGTCAAGAAGGTTCTTAAGATGCTGCTTGACCGGAAATTCAAACTGCTGACGGATCATAAACCGTTGTTTGCTATTTTTCATCAAAAGGGCATTCCTGTCTATACGGCAAACAGACTGAAATGACCGAAAATGAAAGCCGATTCTCGTCACACCAAGTTCGAGTAATTTTGCCGACAACATTGAATAAAGTACATCCGCACACCTTCATACCATCCACAATCAAACGGACAGGTGAAGAAGTTCGTGGACACTTTCAAGCGAGCATACTCAAAGCAACGGTGAAAGGTAATACGAAAGACGTTCTGTGGAATTTATTGATTGTCTACTGGATCACACCCAACCACAACGTACCTGGAGCCATATCACCACGGAATTCATGTTAAGGCAAACGCACAGAACAATCTCCAATCTCATGCGACCAAAACAGGGTGGAGAATGGCGATAAAAATCTCCCAATGGAAGCCCAATACAATAGACATCACGGTGCAGAACCCAGGAAATTCATTATCAGGCAGAACGTCCTTTTCAAGGATAAGATCAGATAAACCCAAGTAATCGTTAGCAAGATCATGGGGCACGTTTACTACGAGATAAGAACAAAAATGGGTACGGCATGCAAACAGACTGATGACGGGTGCAGAATGGATTTTTCCGAGTACGCAGAAAACTCCATTGGATATCCTATTGAGTGAAGTCAACTTCAGAACCCCAGAACAAAGAAAGCCAACGGAATGCAGACCAGTAAGATGGACCGACCAAAGACGTATTCCAGGAATCCACACGCAAGTGGATCCAAAACTGAAGTGTTACTTACTTACTTTACTTTTGTGCGACTATCTCCTCCTGGAGGATGAGTCGGCTTCAATGAAGATTATTGGGAATTTGGGTAGAAAGCGTCGTCCCCAGCATCACTAGGCGTTTGTTCGAGTCAGCTTCTCTAGCCTTTGCACAACCAAATGCGACCTGCAAGGCAGCAGGAAGTTGCCAGAAACAAGTGGTGTGCACCAACTAACCGTCTACCAGACTCTGTTCCAGGTTTTTCCTCGGGGAATGCTCCTGAAGCCTTTCTCCCGATCGGGTATCCAGCAAGGCAGCGGAGGTTTAAAATCAGGGTTTTCCTTCCCTTATATGAAATGCCCTCCCAGGCTAACGAGCTCAATCTACCCGAAGCAAACTAGTTTCCAGGCGTTAGTCACTCGCCCTAGCCCCTTCTGTTGGTAGAAGCAGTTCCGCCGGGCTCGTACAGGCCAGAAGCTGGACTTGGTTGTCAGAGACTATTTGAGACGCATGCCATTAAGGAGCATTTTATAAACAGTGGGAGCCTATCCCCACTGCCACCCAGGCTATGACAACCTTTGGAACCAAACTGAAGTGTTACCACAACAAAAGTCAAACGAGGTGTTGACAGGGCACCCACTTAACGAATAGAACAAACCGGATTAACTGTTTGACGGAAGTTTGCAAAGGAGAAATTGCTTTAGACTGAGTTATGTGGTCTGATCAAAACGGGCGGCAAATCGTCATCCTCAGGGAGAGCACAACACCGGTAGCCTGTTCCGGATGCTTGACCACCATACGACCATGAAAAAAATGAAAACCCTAAAAGATTGGGAAGGGCGGGACTTGATAGCTACGGCAAATCGTCAGCAGTTTCGATAGCACACTGTGCCAGTTTACACAGGCAAACTGTTACCTACAAGTCAGTTGTAATCGCTTTGGCATCATCATCATCATCATCATCATGGAACCAGACAAAGAAGCAGGAAAACCAGATAAGCAAACGTGTAGAGAAACAGAACCAGCAAGCGGAAAATGTAAAGCACCTTGTTTTTTGTAATTTTACTGCATGCGATAGTGTGACAATTTAACAGAAGGAACTCCCTGTTCGAACAACCAGACACGAGATGTAATAAAAGTCCAAGCAGTCATTTTATTGAAAAACGTACAACTGAGTCAGGTTCGACCGAGTTCGTTACGATGGTATGCCTAAAGAATATTGTCGGTAAACGGGGTTCAGCAATACATCGAATTCTAAGTGTTGTAGGAAACTGTTGCTCACAAATAGAACTGCAATGTGTTGCACAATGGAAACTGATCGAGTGTCCAATTGCCGTCAGTGATCCCAAAGAGGAGAGAGCGCAATACTCATCAATCACAAAAAGGGACACTTTTTACCCCAAAACATACCTCAACCACCTTCAAAGCGGCTATCCGGTAATCCTCATTTTTAGTAAAGCGCCAAAGGTAGAAGTAACTCTCCACCGTCTCCGGACGTTGCAAATACGCGCGACTGTTTTTCTTGATAGAGACCGCCTCGATTTTGTTCGTAAAGTCGAACACCTCGGGTCCCAATTTGTTCGGACTTTTCTCGTAGCTCAGATTGCAAGTGTGCGTGATCTCAACCGCCCGTTGGAACCAGACATCCTTTGGGTCTTGTGAACCAAGCGCGAGCATTCCGCCTAAAGCGAAACAACCAGAGAATTCGATCAACATGCAATAGAGATCGGAGGATCACGAACAGAGACTGCTAGATAATTGTAACAAACACCCGTTTGATCACGTTTTCAAAATGGTTCACACGACGTCAAATGCAAAACAAGCTGCGTTATTAAAAGGAAATTTTACTCGGATTGTGAGAAACGCAGTTTTAATCTTCAGAACCGCACTTGATGAGGTAGAAGGACAACGGAAGAAATTCCATTGGACACCGGAACTAATCTTGCTGTCTCTAGGTAACGAGGGCTACTCGCCTGAAACTGGTAATGCAGTATGAACGATAGAGATGTGCGCAACATATACGATTGTAATCAATAAACCAGTGTCGAATGCCACCCAAAGCATGACGAAACAACGAGCACATCAACTCACTGACAAAGCAAGCCAAATGTTCCATGGAATTGGACACAGTGCCCAGATTGTAAGTGCCCACGTACAAATTCCCAGCGTAGCTCCGCCTGAATAGACCATTTTTGAGAAAGGCCTCCATGGAACTGTTGTACAACGCCCAGGCTTGCGTGTCTGCGTGGTCGGTTCGAATCCATTCCTTGAGCAGGTACTCATAGAACGAATCACCGCGCCCTCCAAGGCTGGCCACATTTCCACACCATTTGGCCTGAGCTGGATCCACATAGTTGTAGAAGAGACCGTTTGGGCGAGGAATGGATATTATGGATTGCCGAATGCGATCAACCTACAGTGAACACGGTGTAAATTAGTTTACAGGCTTTGTGATTGAGAAAGCGTAGTGGTATACGATGTGATGTTTAAATAAGCGAAAGAGTGTCACACACACTGCAAGCAGTACTAGAGTAACACCGCAAAAGTCATGTGTGAGCATACGGCGCCCAGTATAAATGTATAAGGTGCCTTATCGATAGGGAGCTCTGATTATACGCAACATCATTGTGAGTAAGCCTAAAATCGTGCAACAGGAGCAGATAAAACCCATAAATTTGTATCCTCATCCAGACGATCAGTGGTGATATAAGGTTCCAAGGTTGTCACAGCCAGGGGTGGCGGTGGGGATGAGCTCTTACTGTCTATAAAATGCTCCCATATGGCGTGCGTCTCAAACAGCCTCTGAAAACCAAAGCCCAGCACGTGGCAGCCATGGGTCTAATCTCACCTGCATGTGTGTGGGCAAATGTGATTGAACCAAGCTTATCCAACAATGGCGTACAAGCTCAAACGTTGAAAATCCACTTAATGTAATTTTAGCGCCAACTGTGTTGCTTCTGACACAGAAGCTTCGACAGCTAGAGGTTGTCAATACCAACAGAGATCATGTTTAAATGGCAATCATATGGCCAATCCTAAGCTGGCTAAGACATGGTGCGGACTGAGATTGTTAAGATAGACAGGCAAGAAGCGAAGGGTTATCAACAAACTGCTCAAACATTCTCTTTTATGAATACGGCTCCACGATCGATCACAAACATGTTCCATTTTCGCGTGAGCAAAGATGTTGCTAAAGTTTGGGCCATGGACTAATCAGGTTTTTTTCTCGCCACAGAAACCCATCGAGATCTCCAGCTAGCATTTTAGTGTGCATGTCGGATATAATAGCTTCACGGAGGAATGTTGAGTAGTTAGTGATCAGCGACTGACTGTCGTCGATTTATCATCAAAATGTGACTGGTTTGTCACAAAATTAATATTCGCACTATCATACATGCCGTGAACAATGCTAGAGCCATTCCGGTCAAAATGTTGTGATCGTATGCTAGCACCTGGATGAATAGTCTGACAAACAAGATAGTAGTTCCCTAAATGACATCATCATCATCATCAAGCTCACATACAGCCACTGGAACACACAAACCATCGCGTCGCTTTTTGGGTCTTGTCTTAGTGCAAGAGTAGAGGCTGGAATCTGGTGGTTGATGAAATTAATTAGTCGACAGTCCGCATGACTATCATGTCTTATCAATTTTACGCGTTTCACCCAGCGCAAAATAAGTAATAAGAAAGCCGAAGTAACGTTGTTGGAGCTTCGACCAAAACACGGTACAATCAGGACATACGCGCGTCGTTCAGTATACACCAAATGACTATTTGCAGAGAACCCTGAGCTTTGATTGTTACACAGATAAACAAAAGAGTTCGTCAATATTGACAACGTTACCATATGACCAAATAACGTAAAGCAATGCTGCGAGTCGGGTAACAGCGGATTGAGACAAAATAAAAGAGATTTATTCGATGGCACACAATACTGAAAGTAACGTGAGAATATAATGTACAAAGTGGTTTATCCATCGAGATAAAAAGACTGCGTTACGTGATCCGGAAATAATCGCAATCGATAGAGATCGGAACGCATACAGGAATCCAGTTCACAACACGGACATGTTACACCTAGCACGTTAACGGTGTTGTTACTTCAAAGATGAAGCATGCAGTCAACGTGAAAACTCGGAGGGAGGCGAAGCCAACAAGCAGGCAATGTCACTCAAAATCGCGACTATCAAATGTTTCGATAGAAAGTGACATTAACAATCGATGATGTGCTAATCAGGTGAGAAGCGATATGACGAGAATGTATACTATTGAATCATGCAACAGAATCAGAAGAGATTAGACAAGCGGCCGTGCATCTCAAATGGGGCGCTCGTTGCAACAGAAAGGTTGAAGCAGGGAATAAAACGGAGAGGTTCAAATTACGAAAAAAGAACAATTTGTATTATAAAAACGAACATATTCTGACGCGATTGACGAAACTGACCAGTTTAGCATAAGTCGGATCCCCAGTCAACTCTGACAGGTATTTGAACTCCATATGCAATGCGCCAGCCTCCGCTAAAATCGCACAACGATTTCGACTCCAACTGAACATTTGACATCGGCCACTGAAAGGGAAACGAAACGGGGAACAGTTATTGAGCTCAATTTACAATTATGACGACCGGTTTGGAGCTGGTTGCCATGAGAGCCAAACGTACACGCTCGGCGAAGGAAATATGAACGCGTTTAGGTTGTAAATGGCAAATGATAAAGAAGGAGTTTTATCTGTTCCCAGCACCATCAGACACACGCAACTTGCTCAAGGTTGGCGACCCTCAACACAAGGCGCTACTTTTACCCAACAGTTGGTTTTGAAGTCCAACAAGGCCTCCAAGTTTCTGTTATTAAAGGCCGCGAATACTAGTGCGGCAAAAGTAAGCCTCGAAATGACGTCAAGAAAACATACACACCGGTCAATTACACAAGAATGAACCATTGGAGTTCCGCGACTGAGTTCTTCCTTGATTGGAAAATCTTGCCATGACATTAATGGTCATTTCTATCCACGATAGTTGAGGGAATGTACGTAGTGAACTAAGAAAAACCATGTCCACATCGCTTGACGGCTTAGCATGAACAAGGAAGCAGTTCAGTATTGCCTTGTCACGACGAGGTCAATTGTCATGAGTGGATTGAACTTATGAAGTCTTAATCGATTTTGACCGCGGTGACTTGCATGATATTGACTTTTGCTGGACAACCAGGTCAACTAATCTAAACTGTGCCCACCTCACTTCGCAAGCTCAGTCTCGGTCGATTAATGTTAAGCCTAAGCGCAGGCGGTGGATACAGTGCTACCACGTCCATACATGTCTGTGTGTGCATGTTTGATTGCCTCAGCAGTGGTTTCAGTGTTCAACCTCTAACAGCTGATTTCCATGGGGCGTGAATAAGCAACGGAATTCAACAACACGCAGTTAAATTGAACGCGGAAAGAACACAACACGTGAAACGTACTTTCGCAAATTGACCAGGCTGCGCGGTATTTTGGTCGGGGTATCAAACGCTGGCATCAGTCGTTGAACAAGTTCGACGGCTTTCGTCAGAAAAACCTTTGAACAGCGCGACGCGGATGATAAGCGTTGTGTTGTGTTAGAAGTCACAATGCGAAATAGCTACACAACAAACAACTTACAGGATCTCGCGTGAAGGTGAACGAGGTCAACAGGCTACCAAGGAATCGAATGGTCGCCTCGAAAACGGAAATGTATGTGTTCTATAATCGAAAAAATGAAGTCCGGTCACAGGTGGGATATCCCAGTTAATAGATAGACGATCGTTAGCGTATTACGGTAAGCATCCTACGAAATAAACGCACACATACACCAGTTGGGGTGAAGGCAAGTAGTCTAGTGTGAACTTCAGAAGGATAACTCGATTACGATAGCAATGAACCTTGAAGACACACACATCTGAATGAAACTTCTTATGAACCATGTTAACAGAAAATGATACACTGTTGATGATGGATTAAAAAAGAACGGTTAATCACCACTGAACGGATTAGCAGAGAATTTATAATGGTTATCGTAAAAAGAAAAGGGGTGAACACAGATGAATAAACATATACGAAATCTTGCCAATCGTCTGTCGAAATAATTTAGCCAAATAGACGAATCACATCTTATGCAGAACGGAAGATTGAATGCACAACTCAACAGAAGCGGTTCACTACTAAGTGGTACCGGTCTTTGTAAATTTATTGGACTACACCACTAAGAAAATAATCATTGTGCAATGCAACGAAATTTGAGTGCAATCGGTTAGAGCCCCGTCAGTTATGTACTTTTACGAATGTGGGCCGTTGAGTCAACTGACCTTGACCGTGTTCACTTGCGTTAGATTGATATGGATACACGTTAGTTGGAAAATCGACCTCTGATCCTGGTCATTCTCACACAGTGTAGGCGTACTATAGGCTGTTTAGTGATAAGGTCAAATCAGTGGTGGGGGGTTGACTATTACTTAATCATGATCCCTGTCCTGACTATCACATATGGTCTGACGAAGCTTCTGTGTCAGAAGTGAAACGTTACTCAAAAAGTGCTCTAACCGATTACACTCAAATTTCTTTGCATTATGAATACACGATCGGTCCAAACATATTTCAATCGATTGCAATCATTGTGCAATTATCTTCATCGTGAAGGTAAATTTCAGGGTTTTCTATTTTTGATGCAATACGTTTCCTTGAAAACACCCGTACTACGCCGCTGTGATTTTTTACAACTACTACACATTCCGGGAAAGGGAGGGATGATGTTGGGTGTGTGTGCGTCTATCGATATTCACAAGTTGTGCTCCCTATTCGACCTCACAGTTTACCTCCTTCGACCGAGGTCGACCACGGATGTACACCGCAAGCGCAGTAAGGTAATTTAACAACCAGAAATGTGTAGTTCAGCGGCGTTTACAAGCTGTCGACGTGATGTACGTCCAACAGTCAGTAGTAGCATTTAATATTCTCTAATTCGAGGACCAAGCTTTACAGTGTCTACAAGATGAGCGGGCAAGAACGAGGTATCTACAACTAGCAGTATCATGCCAAGCGCTTCCATATTTAGTTTGCACACGTCTTTGTACCGTAAGTGCGACAAGCCAAAGACCGACGTCCCATGCAGTAAATATGTTGTAGGATTGATCCAGTCGCCGCATGGCGGGGTAATGGTTGCAATCGCGTTTCTCACACGTATTCTTGAATATCGTGATGATTACCGTGTCTCACATCTATTGAGCGACAGACTTCCGTTGTCAGCACAAAAAGACCTGGTGGAATTCCCTCGTTCTGTATTTTTATTGTGTTTTATGTACCGTTGCACTTTAGTGTGCTGTTCTAGCCGTCCTGTTTTTGACGGTCAACAAGAACAAAATACCTACATATTCTTTTTTAGACGCCATCTTCTGAACGAGATGCTAAAGACAATTTACTGTTTATTAAAATAATGTTTAATTCTCATGAGCCAAAGGCGATGCATCATCATTAACGTTTCCCTGGTTTAGAACTCGGTCAAAAGTTGAGTAGCTGTTTGACAAAAACAAGTAACCATGATTCAACTCAACCAGAATCATCGAGAACTGCCGATTTCAATGAGCTCAATTCAAAACACGGAGACACCAGGGCTAGTTTAATTGACTGTTGAAACAGGTTCCAAAGGTTGTCAATGCCGGGGGTGGCAGTGGGGATAAGCTCCCACTGTTTATAAATGCTCCATATGGCACGCGTATCAAATAGCCTCTGATAACCAAGTCCAGCTTCTGGCCTGCACGAGTGGCTCCCCGAACTCGGCGGAACTGCTTCTACCAACAGAAGGGGCGAGGGCGAGTGACTGGCGCCTGAAAACCAGTTTGCTTCGGACAGATGGAGCTTGTTAGCCTGGGAGGGCATTTCATCTAAGGGAAGGAAAACCTTGATTTTGAACCTCCGCTGCCTTGCGGGATATCTTATCGCGGGAAAGGCTTCGGGAGAAAACCATGAGGAAAAACCTGGAACAGTCTGGTAGACGGTTAGTTGGTGCACACCACCTCTTTCTGGCAACTCCCTGCTGCCTTGCAGGCCGCACTTGGTTGTGCAAAGGCTAGAGAAGCTGAGTCGAAGAAACGCCGAGTGGTGCTGGGAACGCCGCTTTGTACCAAAATTCCCAAGAATCTTCATTGAAGCCGACACATCCTCCAGGAGGAGATAGTCGCACACAAGTACAAGTACTGTTGAAACAGTCGAGGATGGTAAACCAAATTTCAAGTCTGAAAACACCGCTATATAAAATTCGAAAAATCAAATATGACATTAGAAGAACAGATTCAGATAGGAAATTTGTGTAGCACAGGGAAATGCATACAAATACCAAAATGAACCGGTGTATCTCATAAATCTTTATATTCCCAGTTTAGACAGCAAGATTATGTCGCATTGCTAATCCAAAATCACTATCAAGATCTGATATATTATACTTAGAGTGAGAGATGATTCGAGACAGAAAGATAACACCAAGAAACTTGTACCCAGACTTATGACGGATAGCGGATAAACACTCGTTTGTCTCTAGTAACCTGACAACGAAAAAAGGTCACAGGAGAACCATTCAAAGTCAGCATACCGAAGAGCGTATGGTAGGCTGATAATAGAAAACCTGGCTCAACATACATTTTACAACCTTGACCAAATAAATGAAACATTTCAAGCACCTGCAAAACAGAGACACACAAAAAGAATGCGAGTTTCATTAAAAGTGAGTTGAGGTTGACGTGGTGAGAATGAGAGATGAACAATCTTTAAAATACGCAAAGAAACTAACAAAGGCGAGCAAAAATCTGCGCAAAGAGAAAATAGGACGTCAGACAATAGCCACCTTATTATATATACAAAATATATATATATATATATATATAAAAGCGAAATATTAGACCCATATTTGGATGGTCTGGTGACCAATTGTAAAGCTGCGCCAGAGCTGATTTTAAAGTGTAATTCAAAGTTTTAATGCTATAAAAAGGAAATACTTTACAGCAGCCGTAACAGATTAAAAATGTCGGGAATGCATAAAAATTACAAAGATGTTTTGTCAATATGGAAAGTCAGCTTATGTACTGAGGTGCGGGGTTGGATTTGGTCAACATATAATTGTCAACTTCAGCCTTCATGCACAAATGATATGTGGGGGCAGAGCGTTCCATATAAAACAAACTCGGACAGCAAAGAAGAACCTTCGACAATTTGATCTAGAGTGTAGAACGTCTAACTTGTATCCGTGATATCTGCTTCTTGCCGATGAAACAGGTGTTCAAATGGGCGATTCAGTGTATGCAAAATGTTGAACAGCAGGATCCGATCACGAACCAATGATAATAGATGAACCACACATTTGCACATCTATGAGCAGTGTGTCAAAAGGTCAATGACACAGAATCACGTGATAAGAACGCGTCTCTCTGACAAAGAGAGTTTTAATATGGCTTGCGTATAAGAGCGAATATGAAACAGACGGATTTATCAGCACAGAGTCACGCAAGTTTATCGATTTACACGGTAGATCAATCGGAAAGCATGCGGCAATTTCAAAGTGGTCGCAGAAAAACTTTGAACGATTGCCAAAGGTAAGTGAGCACAAACGTTGAAACGGATTTAGCCAATGGGTTGCGACTTTTTCGGTCTACTCGAGTCATAAGAATTGACGAAAGGGAGTTGCTAACTGGCTAGTACGGAATGCGAAGACAGTCAACGGCTAACTATTAGGTAAGGCGTTCGGTGACAAACAGTCAGACTTAAGAGTTTGACCTAGACCAGATAAATCCAATAGATAAAAACAAACAAATCGAACCACGGAACAAACAAGAAATGCAAACAAACGAGATCGAACAGATCAAACTGACCTCATCAAACTTCAACTCGGTTGCCACGTAATTGCGTGCCTGAGCGAATTCCTCTTTCAGACGCATGATGTACAACGTGTCCATCGCATCAACAATGGTGGCACCAAGACGCGCGGTTCCCAGAACATACGGTTGATTCCCAGTCTTCGACACGGGTTTCAATTCGTTGAAACCCCAAGCATACTTCACGTAAGATTGCCAGGCGTGTTTAGTCATCTGCGCGAAGAATAAGGGATGCATTGAGAAAAAGCTGGTGTCGCAATCATAACGAAAAGATTAGTGATCCATATGTTCTGACAAACATGAGTTCAATTCAGAAAAATGTTAACCTTGTAGACAGAAGGCTAACCTAAGTTAATTACCACTTATCAACACTTGCTACCACCGAGATAGTAGTAGAGTGGAGTGTGGGTGTGGGGAGTGAAGGTGTGTGTCTGTGGGAGAGAAAAACCGTGTCAATATGGATATTTTGTTCATCCGTGCATTGCGCGTACAAGTGAAGGAACAGGCTGACTGTACCAATCTTATTTAACAGTATACTATCGAAATCTCTCACCCAGAATCTTCCGTAGCGAGGTAGATACCCAAAATCAAGTGTATAGAATTAGTTGGTTACGTCATGTATTGCGAAAAAACATTTATATATCTGTGCATCTACCAATATATCTATCTAACTCGAAATGCCGTCGATGTATGGACGGCCAGACGCTGACTTGGCTCAAGCCGACGAAGGCATTGACAGCTAAACTGACCGTGCGGTTAGGACGACTGGGGTCCGAGATGGAAGACTTCACAGCGGCTATTCATTCTAAGAGAAGGGTACAGCATCGAGCTCAATGGTGTTGCTGTTGGCGTCTTCTTTGATCGTTTGATGAATCTCACATGATGTCAAGTGGCTTGGCAAGAGAAGCATGTTATAATATATGACATTGAACGCCGCAAGGAAGCTGTTTCAAAACTTCATTCATAGTGTAAGCAATAAATCCTAGTGTATCTGTGCTTAATCTTTTACAGGTTCTGGAACTTTCAATGTCCCACCTACGATGTGATGTACATCCATGGTCGACATCGACCTGAGGATGCCAACAACAACTTGCTACCGGTGTAATACCGTCCATGATGACGAGGATGACCAACATATTTCAAATGTTTAATCTTAACTCACTCTACGCCAGATTAAGGCGGTGGTGGAACCCCCCACTGCGATCGCACATTTTTGGAAATGCCCTTAACACGAATCCCCCAACACACCTGGGTGTAAAACGTGCCGACGATTGCAAGTGCAGTACACTGCCCAGTGGGTGAAACATATCAAAAATGTCGGTTGGTGTTAACAAAACTACTTACTTTACTTTTAATTTTATGCGACTATCTCCTCTTGGAGGATGAGTCGGCTTTAATGAAGAGTCTTGGGAATTTGGGTACAAGTTGGTGTCCCCAGCACCACTTGGTGTTAGTGAAACAGGAGATAAATATCGACCCTTTGAGATATAACGGTAATAAACGGATACAGCGAGCCTCCTCAAAACCGTGGATTGAAAATCATTCGGTACGGATGTGCAATCGTGCAGTACTTTTGAACTGTGCAGTCAACACCGCGGTAAACTGAATTGCCACTGAAAGTGAGCTGCATGCGGGAACACGCTGTAGTCTCACTGCCATTTCTATTTCCATTCTCATATATGCCTAAGCCTGGGGAACCTGACAGTATCTTAGCCCACATGCAGTCTCTGACTTTGCGGCACTTTGCCCGGATCAGCCTCGCGATTTCATACCATACATAGTGAGAAACTGATCTTGATATAAAACACGAAAAGAACTGTTTCGTAGATGAGGACAAACGTACAACCTGTCCGTAGCAACAAAAATTCATTTGAAAACTGAATCTGCGTTAAATGGAACACCGTGTGTGTGCAAAACAACTACACAAGACAGCGTAGTGACGAAAAAATGCGTTCTAAAAATAATTTTTAGAACAAAAATCAGGTTATACAAAGGTCAAGACGTGGATCAATATTTCTGTATTGTGAAAAAAGTTAGAGCTTGATAAACGTTCCAGCAACGAAAGAATTAAAAAAAGAGAATTCACGTTTTAAATGATGTATCGCGTTTCAATTTGTGGATGTGTAATTGCTTACAAAATAGGGATACAGTTGTAACTATTAGAGAACATAGTACACCGGTAACAAGTACCGCAAGCTTAATAACCATATAACCGCGACGCAATAAAATCTTTTTAAATAAGCGTGACAGGGCGGGACTCATAAGAGCTCAAATACCCATAGACGAGTAAGTACACAGATGCCTACATAATCAATGAAATATAGTGAATGAGTAGAGCTAAAGCCATCCTCACCAACCATCAGAAGGAAATAATGGCCCACAGTTTCAGTGGTACAAATGCGTGTCATCTAAACCCGATTTTCTTGGCGGATTGTACGTACAGGAACACGCTCACACCTGCATAAACTGTCTTTCCCGTAATGAACATTTGAACAATTAACCGATACCCTTGGAATCGCAACTCTTGCTCACATCAGAAATTCATGCGTCCTAGTTAAGCATTCAGTACGCGCTACCGGTGCAATGCTGTCTGTGATGATGATGATGATGATGATGATGATGATGATGATGATGATGATGATGATGATGGCAAATGTGCACGATCGATAGACGAAGGACACGCTAGTTTCACAATAGCTTGCACTTGCCTCGCGTATTTGGTTTCGAATTTCAACCAATGTGGCATTTCGTGGTTCACCTCCGCTGATTTCCTCCTCGGTTATTAGCATTCCGTCTGTATGCTCGGGAGGTTTTAATTGTGGAAGCGTGACAGCTGATGGCGCTTTCGCAGTTGCAGTGGAGGTAGAATCGACATCCATGGAGCTGCTATCGGATTCATGTTCCTGGGTGACGGAAGTCGGACGATGCTGTGAAAATTGAGAGATAAATCAGCTGCGACTGCAATAGCGTAGATCAAATAAGCCGGATGGGAAAAGTGCAACTTCCGTAATAATTAGACCGTAAAAAGTAAAAGTACGCTGATATGAAACGAAAAGTGATATGGCGAGTTGAGCAATTCTGAGAAAACCAATTTTCAACGATGGCCAGCCGAAACACCTTCACTTGACGTCAGCCGGATAGGCTCGGTTCTTCGGATACAGCGAGTTTCGACGTTAGTCTGAGCATGTGGAGCGTTTTGCCGAGGAAACGGTTTTCCAGTGAAAAAACAAAAACGCAATGATGACGCCATGATGTGGGGGAATGTGATTTGAAATATAAAAAGTCACTGATCAGTATCCATTGAAATACATTGTATGGTGAACAAGCGGAAGTCCGAAAATAGGCTTACGAACCGCTACGTCGGTCACCGAAACATGTGAACATTTTTTCGTCCCACTCCTGTGCAAGTAAAGCAAATGTGCTGAAGACGCGGGATGGGGCTGCCAGACGAAAGCTCTCCTACTTTACTGTATGAAAGCACAATCGTGATCCATGCAACGTGCACACTCAGTCATAGACTACACGTGGACTAAGATACTACCAGGTTGCCCAGGTCTACTTTACTGTATGCAGCCGTGTAGTATCACGTCTACGTTCAACCGTGAAAATCAACCAGGTAACTCTCTTTCGAACTATAGCTCAATCCAACGCTTTTGTACGCGTAAGTCAACCTCTCATCCTTCATCCCAGATGCACTTCTGAGCTGCAATGCTGAATCCATTCGATTACGGTCAACTGCTGATAGACAGATGTCGACTATCAAAGCTCTCCTAAGACCGCGTGCACCGAATAAGCTTCAGTCGGTTAATGTCCATACCTTGCAACAACCATAACAATCTGGACTAGTCAACTCTCTGGAAACACAAGGTAACATCATATGTTGCCCATCGAAAATCCGTCCTCGTGAGGTTAACTATGTATGGCACCTGAGTTTTAATTTACCTCATTGGAGAAGATTTTACTAGTGAGCGCTCGTGTTGCTTGACCTGCTGGTCTAGATGGGGCATAAATGGCTTGATTCTTCTTCTAGACCGGATATTCATTAATGACAGACTATGCGCTGGGATTCAAGGTTCACAGCAAAGTGACAATATACGTAAATTTTGCTTCTACTTTCGGCAGATGCACCCACAAAATGTGAGGAATGGAGGTAAAGGACGAAATCTACCATGAAGTTCATTCTCTCTTTCGAATAATAAGCAGAATAGATATAAGTGCTTGCAAGGCTATTTTACTACCCGAGTGGAATCCATAACAGACTGAAACCACACTTAGAGGGATGTATGTGACGTGAGACGATGGCGCGGATATAAAGCGTTCGGCGTGGTAACCGTTCGGGTTTCATGCGCAGGACGTGCCCCAACCAGCGGAGACGATGTCGGTTAATGGCTGTCAGAAGGCTAGTGCCGTTGCTTCCTAAGACGCGGCGCCTGACTTCATAGTTGCAAACGTGGTGTTGCCACCGAACGTGAGCAATCCTTCGCAGACAACGTTGATCGAAGACCTCAAGCCTCCTAATATCTTGTGCGCGAACTGTCCAACATTTACTCCCGTATAGCATTACCGTCATTACCGGGGTGGACTATATCCATCATTTAAAACCCAAGCTCAAATCACGTCTCTTCCAGATGCACTTAAGTTGAGTGAATGCCAGTCTGGCCTTAGCAATTCTGGACGTGATTTCCTTCACTATCCGACCCCCAGCAAAAACCAGACTTCCTAGGTATTTGAACTGCTCAACATGCTTGAGAGTCAGATCATTTATAGCAAAATTTGGCAGTTCACCAGACAAGTCCTGAAGGAGCACTTTACTTTTGCTTGGCGAGAAGAAGAGCCCAAACTTAGATGCCTCCATTGCCATCAGATACAAGACTTGTTGGATGAATGTTGGGTCTTCGCCCAGTAAGGCAATACCATCAGCATAGTTCAGGTCCATAACACGCCCACCTGGAAGGAGCTCAACGTCACCCGTGGAGAAACTACTGAAAGCACTCCGGAGGACGTCCTCGATGGCAAAGTTGAACAAGAACGGGGAGATTGGACAGCCTTGTCTTACACCCGTAGTAGTGCTGAATGGCATTGAAAGGCTATCGTACGCCCTTACCCTCCCTATCGAGTGTGTGTATAGGTCAGTTAGGATAGCGACGTACTTCGATGCGATTCCATAGCGAAGTAAGCCGTTTCGCGCACCTAATAGGGGCGCGCGGTCGGAGGAGAGCATTGGAAATCGACACCTGTCTAAGAACAGTTGGCTGCGACGGAATGCGTCCAGCATTGATGGTCCGAAGTGCATCAGGGAGAAAGGGTGAGGGGATGACGTGTGCTTGCGAAGCGGGTTGAGGAGAGTAGTAATCGGAGCTTGAATTTGTAGCTTGAGTGAGCGCCATTGACATTTTTATTTTCGTTGAACGTAGGCGAGATAATACTCGGTTGCCTACACCGAAGTAAGGTGGGTTCTTTTAGGGGGTCCCACCCCGAGCCTTAAGCGCGTTGGCTTTGCCCACAAGGCAGTGGAGCTAGAGAGGTTCGCACCAATCGGTGGCCGGTGACCGATGAAGCGGTTCATACGCCGTTTTCTGGGAAATTTCCAGTTCGGAGCCCGATAACCCCGTTGATAGGTTGGTGACTGCAGTTTTTTGCCTGTGCATCATACAATGTCCTTAGATAGGACAAGTGGCAGTGACTTTCGAAGCGCCGAGTCACATCTGCCGCGTCGTGATATCATCATAGGATTTTTGTGGCTTTTTATACGGAGAACGCTTGCCAGGCGAAAACCCACCACACCCTCACATACCACCGCCGAACCTTTCGCTGAGCTCGGAGAACCGAGCCCACCCAGCTGGTACCACGTGGAGGTATTTCGGCAAGCCAGCCGGCTATTTTACTACCTGAGTGGAATCCATAACAGACTGAAACCAAATTTAGACGGATATATGGGATGTGAGACGATGGAGCGGACGATGGAAATTCTCATCTCTCTGACAAACATCACATCTTTCTCTACACCACAAATTTAGACATCCCAAGCACCATCTAGCTACTCGGTATTGCTCATTTTAGCGTACTTGAACATTGATTACATGTAGAAAGCATAGAGCTGCTGAAGTTAAAAAATAAAACGACGCAAAAGGATAACATGAGCACAATTTTATGGCAATAACTAACCTTCCAGGTAAAAAGATCGGGCAGCAGCCAGAGGTAAACCACGACACAAAATATTAATACCAAAGGAAGTATAATCCGTTTGATACGTAACTGACGTATAAGCGCACGCCTGAAAAGAATGTGTGATATTTTAATGATATGTTGATGGCCTCCTTCGGTCGATGTCGACCATGGATGTACGTCACAATCGCATGAATTTTCATGTTCTACAGCTTTTGGAATGACTAAACAGTCCGATTCGGGAGGAACAATCTCTCCCGCAGCGCTGGCAACGGTAGTCAGAACTCTGTTGTAGGGCGTCAGTTACACGCCGGCGGTGTGATCTTCGTTCAGCAGCCAAGAGCTGTATCTGCTCCTCACCAGGTTGCAGACGACGCTTTACACAATGCCTCCAATGTGAGCGGTCAAGAGCAAGTTCTTCCCAACTCACCGAGTCAATGCCGAGAGCTTTCATATCTCTTTTGCAAACGTCTTTGTACCGCAAGTGCGGTCTGTCAAATGGTCGACTTCCTAATTGCAACTTACCATAGAGTAGATCTTTCGGAATACGACCATTTTCCATTCTGTAGACATGACCAAGCCACCGCAGGCGGCGCTGTCGCAATAGGGTGAACATGCTCTGTAGACCAGCTTTTGAAAGCACTTCAGTATTAGTCACTCTGTCCATCCACGATACGTTCAAGATATGACGGATGCTTCTTAGATGGAAAGCATTCAGCTTCCGTTCGTGTCTTGCGTGGGTGGTCCAGGTTTCACTGCCGTACAGTAAAGCATTTAGTACGCACGCACTGTATACCATGATCTTTGTCTTTACAGTCAGCTTGCGGTTACCCCAAACACGAGAGTTCAATCGGGACAGAATGACAGCTGCTCGGACAATCCGCCTATCAATCTCCGTGTCTAGCGAGAGGTTATCCGCAATGGTTGAACCAAGGTATGTGAAATGATATACTGATTCAAGCTGACAGTTTTCAACAGTGATGATGGGAGGCGATACAGCTCCTTGACCAAGGACTTTGGTCTTGCTCATGCTGATTGTTCGCCCAAAGTCTTTGCATGCCGACGAAAAACATTCCATTAGCGACTGGAGGTGCTCTTGGGAGTGAGCAATAAAGGCTGCATCGTCGGCAAACAGCAGGCCACGGATTAGCACATTTCGTGCTTTGGTTTGTGCTCTCAACCGGTTCAGGTTGAAAAGCTTGCCATCACTTCACGTGCGTAGGTAAATGCCTCCTGTCCTCGTCCTGAATGTGTGCTTCAGAAGCAGAGAAAAGAAAATGCCGAACAGCTTGGGAGCAACAACACACCCTTGTTTGACGCCTCGGCGATTTTCAAAGGCTTCTGAACTGAAACCGTTAAAATGGACTGAGCCCTTCATGCCTAAGTGGAACGAAATAACGAGTTTGAGCAGCCTCGGGGAGCAGCCTATGAGATCAAGTATTTTAAAGAGACCTTTTTTTTTCAGCAGGCCTCGCAGAGAGCGTCGGTGGATAAACGTTTACCAACGTAATGGTACCAGTAATGCACTTCAGATTTAGAGTCCAAATCAGTTCGCTCCCACTGCTACTCGGTTCTGCTGCTTTCAGTAGGTCGTTTCAAAAATATGAAAATACATATGATTCAAAAGACTGCGACATGCATAGTTTAAGTTTGTATAATGTCAAAGAGACAACGTTTTTCTTAGCAATGAAGTTTTAAGTGTGAAAATTGTTTATCTATGAAAGAAACTTGATTATATGAACAAGATATTTGAAAATATTCGAGATTGATCAGGGGCGCGTAAAATTGAAAAGAGAGTTTGCAATGAATGATAGAACAGGTTTTTCGATAGCGTTTCTCTTTTGAACAAAGAAGCTTCGCCAGACTAAGGGTGTCGGTACAAACAGGGTTCAGGTTTAAATGGCATTTTCTTGACCAATCCTGAGTTCTCTCAGATAGACAGGCATGATCAAGACCATTGATCACACCTACGAAATTTTGCGTTAATCCCTAAATTGTTTATTTCCTGTGCAGGTGCAAACAGCGTCCGCTGACCCACTGCTTACGTAATACATGTACACATTAGATGCAGAACCCTTGATCTGACAGAGCTTCTGTGTTCAGAAGAGAAACGCTACCAAAAAATCTGCTCTAAACGATTCATTGCAAACTTTCTATTCATCATTATGTGAACTTGTTCTTCATCAGCAGACAGTATATTTCATAATAAACAGTCACTGCCATGTTTAATCGTGCACATTCCATTAAAAACGGCTGCTTAAGGAGTTATTTTCGATCTAAATTAGAACATGGTAGCCCATAGATTAGTGCCGTTCGGATTCAAGTGCGGTAACCAAAACGATTTTAGGAAAGCGGCTGTTTGACATCCGCTGTACATGGACCATACGAACAAGTTGGTAAAACATTTGAGAGTATTCATAATTAAATTGTAGCATTGTTGGCTAGGTTGACTGGATGTTAAAGCTACCGAATGTGAACAAGTTGCAAAATCCTTGGCACGCGATCTAATTAAGCAGTGTAAGATGATAAGCTTGTGGTGATAGATGCAAATCTGAATGCGAAATTGCAGGCTAATAGTTTTTTTGTAAAAAATATTCAATCTTGGAGAGATTAAGGAATGAATGCTTCTGCTGGTTGGAGTGTAGGCATGTAGATCAAAACATCTTTTATTTAAACGTGAATTCTTTGTAAGCTAGTGATTTTGATTCAAGAAAACTACGAAATTTCGGAAGCAGTTCATTGTCTTTATAAAGTTCTTCGACTGACCACGTACAGAATGACAGATACACTATACTATGGGGCAAAAATCGAATTATCAAACAGCAATTTATTAATTGAAAACGTAGATAGTTTTATATATCAAGGTAGTAGTTTTAATAATTCTGCATCGTTAGATGACGAGGTTTCGGCGTGCATTACTTAGGTGACCGTAGCATTCCACAGTCTAAATCACCTCTAGCATTAGAAATATATGTATAAAAGCACAAAACTGATCCAGGCAAAGTGCGGTACAGTCATAGACTGCACATGGGCTAAGATACTGTCAGGTTGCCCAAGCCTAGACAGATATGAGAAAGAAAATAGAAAGTACTGCAACTATAACTCAAAGGTATGTATGTATGATGTATAAAAGCACAAGCCTGATCCAGGCAAAGTGCCGTACAGTCAGAGACTGAAAAGCGACAGCTCGGGTTGTTTTACCTATGGATCAGAAACTTAGATCTTTCGTGAAGAGCACACCCAGCATCTGCAAAAGTATTCTACAATTGCTGGTTGGGTCACGTTTTACGGATGTCAGACCACCAACACCGGAAACGGATTATTTTTGCGACACCACGTCCGGATTAGCGAAGATCTCGTGGTGGTTAAGTCGTCATATGGTATGAAAGCACAAAGTGCCGCACAGTCAGAGATGAAATCGTGAACAACAAGGAGTAGCTAAAAAGTAAACAATGGCAACTCTGCTGGATTTTCTGTATCACAGTCATGACGAACTTCAGTGCATCGAAAGGGAATGACAGAGGCAGGGACAAAATTTTGCCCTGATCTGATTCATTTTATTATGCAAATAAAGTTGGAGAAGTACACCCCGAAGAAATTCTGGGGTTGCGGTTGACTTTTAATATATTTCCAGTCATATCCAACCTGAAATTGGCTGAAAAAGAATAGCGCACAATCAAAAAGACTGTATCAAACGCTATGTATCTGTCTAGGCCTAAGCAACCTGGTAGTATCGTAGCCCACATGCAGTCTCTGACTGTGCGGCACTTTGCCTGGACCAGGCTCGTGGTTTCATACATACATATGTAACAATGTGTGAGCGATTTACGAAACATGAACTGTATTCATTGATAAATACATTGTAGTGCTCACATTTCCGCATTTACACATTAGAATCTGTTTTTGGATGTTTATCGTCATCTTGCTGAGATAGCAAGATAGCCTTGAAACAGAGGAGGAAAGCGTATGAAACAGAGTTAAAGCGTAGAAAATTACCTTCCAATCTCTCTATATAGAATATCTTGTTCTGAAAGCGTACTTCAGCAGCGAAACTAAGAAGAAAAACAAGAATATCTTTGTTAGACACCTCGACAAATTTCAAAATCTTCTGATGTGCAGTTGTTAACGTAGAGTAAAAAACGTAATGAGGTGATGCAGTCTTGTTGGGCAGTCTAAAACATCAAGTTTTTTGAAAAGCTATTCTCTTTCAACGCATTTGAATACTTTTACTTTACTTTTGTGCGACTATCCCTCCTGGAGGATGAGGGTCTTGGGAATTTGGGTACAAATCAGCGTCCCCATCACCACTCGGCGTTCGTTCGAGTCAGCTTCTCTAGCCTTTCTACAACCAAGTGCGACCCGCAAGGTAGCAAAGAGTTGCCAGAAAGACGTGGTATGCACCAACTAAGCTTACGCGTGACTCTGCTTCATATTTGTATCAGGGTTATCTCCCGAAGCCTTTCACGCGATCGGGTATCCTGCAAGGCAGCGGAGGTTTAAAATCAGGGTTTTCCTTCCCTTAGACGAAATGCTCTCCTAGGCTAACGAGCTCCATATGCCTTAAGAAACTGGATTTCAGGTGCCAGTCACTCGCCCTAGCCGCTTCTCCTATTGGTAGAAGCAGTTCCCCCGGGCTCGGGGAGCCACTCGTGCAGGCTAGATGCTGGGCTTGGTTGTCAGAGGCTATTTAAGACGCGCGCCAGATGGGAGCATTTTGTAGACATTGGGAGCTTATCCTCACTGCCACCCTCGGCTAGGAAAACCTTTAGAACCGTACTTAAATGTATTCGGTGAATCAATAAAAACAACGTATAATTGTATAAGTTGTTCCATACACTTTCATTGAACGCCTTAGCAAAAAACGGTAAACAGCCAAAAACTGATTGTGGTGTGTAAGTGAGAGATGCGAGTACCACAATAAACATCTTACGCCCTTGACCAGGAATCAGTTTGTGATTATTTGTTTGAAGCCATATTTTATTAAAAAGTAATATATGATTGTTTATTTAGACACCATGGTTTGTTTTACAAATCCTATATAACAGTGCCTTCGAAAGCTAACTTCGTCTGAGCTTCTGATAAGCTGTGCAAATCGCTTTATCTTTCGAATTAAGTAGTTTCAAATTGAAGTTAAACAATCCATATAGTAAAAGCTAGTAGCTAGTAGAGATTCAACTTAAATGTAATATCTTCTACACATGCATATCAAAATAAAACATATTTCTCAAAAAGAATACCTATGGCAAGCAGAGATGGCTACGAATTGGGAAGCAGTATTTAAGCATTTCAAAGGTACAATAGCCGGTGTACGATTTTCATGCTATCTAGATTTTTTGACAAAATAATCTGTAAAACGTTTAGTAATGTACAAAAGACTTTTCAGTGTTATGAGGAGTAGCGTAATGAATGCCCGGGTGGTTACTGTACAGTGAACTGTAAACGTACTGATAAAAAGAACGATTGGATAATTGATTTTAATTTTTTCAAAAAGGAATTTGCACAAACTAACGGAAAATGAGTTTCGATCATTTTGATTAAAAATTTTAAAAAACTTAACTCACATAGTAAACAGTTTCCCTTCGAACAAATCTGCTTGAACGACTATTTTATTCAAGGCCAAATAAAATCAATCCGACGGTTGAAGAGTTCAAATGTTGAGTTGAAATGATAAAACTGCTCTCAAGGTGATGAATTAAATTAATGTCGTAGTGAACTACTTCCATTCTGTATATTTGTATTTTGTACATCCAACCTTTGTCTTCTACAGTTATTCGTTTTTTTGGCAATTTATACTTAATTCGTATTTTTGATTGTATAATATACCGAAGGAGGACAACAATATACTTTTTGGCGGTTAATATAATTTCGAACATTCGGACATCGCATTCCCCCGTGGTTGCGATGTTTGCGTGCATTACATCCTGCCGAAATTGTGATTAACGGATCCTCCAACATTTTAGCGCATTCCACACCTTCGATTCCGACTCTTGGGCCTTCGTGTGTGGATTATCTCGCTATCGTTAAACTTTACTGGATATTTCTTAGGGCATTTGCTCCTTTGGTCTTTTAGTGAGTTCATTCTATTTTTGTTGTATTGTGTGTAGTGCAGGCTTATGTTTTTTGGTTCACTACAATCGAATGATTGATTCCAGGTTAAAGTTTACTTGCCTACCTGATATAATTAGTCCTTAAAAACATAAAAAATATTCTAATGCTTCATAAACATAATATGATATCAGTGTTACCATCTTGTTTTTCTGTATAGACGACAGTGGTTTAATTCATGTAAACCGCCCACCATGAAGCCGTATTTGGCCAAGTCGAAACGATTGACTAGATGCTGTCTGAGAGCATGCTCAAATGAAAGCACTTGTAGGTTATGTACTTGGTTCTTGTTATACTTGTACAATAATAGGAAAAATATATTGTTATTTTCGAACTGCGTTTGTAGTAATATGTAGAGTTATATGTGTAAATGTTATATTCACATTTGAGTAAGGTTAATTATTTGGCCCTATTTTGTGCTCCCAACAAATTGTACATCTTTTATTTTTGATGTTTTTAAATATTTTACCGGAAATTGTTTTCATCTTTGTACACCCTTCTTATTTTTGTTCTAATCTTTCCCGCCATTTGTTGGCTCGCATTTTACTTGTTTTCACCTGCGCAATATTGTCTGCTTAAGGACGCTCGTAATTGTTATTGAAAATAATCCCGGATTTTCAGTGTTGAGGTAATATTTTGCATTTGTGTATATTCGTTCAGTACAGCTATTCATAGAAAATTGTTCATTACGAATAAATTGGTTTTGCAACGTTTGGACAATTCTTGCGCGTAACTCTAACCGGGTTGGAAAGAATTATAGATTACTATTTCGAGCTATTTGAATATCGTTATTTGCAATATGTTTTGTATTATCTTAATTTGTTGATTTGTTGACTTGATAATTATCACATCTTTTCGATTAATGATAGCGCAATATTAATCCATCGATATGGTTTTATCGTTAGCACTCACATTTTATTGATTTTTTGTATGTTAACTCACTCAACATTATTTATCAGTAAAATATCATTTGTGCCTAGCCAACCCACGCATTAATTACAATGAACTTACTCTCCACTGTGTCTTTGGTGCCTTGGATTCGAAGTTGTATGTAGTTATAACAGGACAAAACGCAGCCTTACGTTTCATTCCCCACTATCCACCTAAAATGGGTGAGCTCAAACCCGCATTTAATTCAATTCGACCTGTAAGATACGCGCTATAAACCATAACTCAAATGCCGAGCACAAGAAGGAAGATGATTTTATCAATGATTTCACGTTACGCGCCATCAACACGAACGATCCACGTCTCTCGTTTGCAAAAATCGAAGCTCTATTCAAGTCTTACCTTGTTTGATCGCAACGCACACGCTACAACTGTGTTGTTAAATTGCTTCCAACCTCCATTGCTAGATAGTTTTCTGATTACATTCACAAACAACCTGCCATGAATCAATAAGATTGGCTCAAATCTGCAATTATCTCTCGAATTTGTTCCACCGATCAGAACATGTATGGAAGCACTTATCCAACGTTCGGCCAGATGATCGTACAACTTCATAACATTTACGTCATTTGATACAGTTACTGGGGATACAGGAGCTGGACCAACGAGTGCTACGACAGATGTGTTTGCAGAGTAGGCCGAATAAAGACGGATCCCAATTCGAAGTGCTGGATATATCCCGATGTACCATGGTGGGAAAGAAAGGGTACTTAAAACAATAAGGAAAAAAGGTCTTGCGAAGTATAGTTCTACTTGGGGTACCAGAAAATACCTCCCAAGTATCAGTTCAGGAAGCCGCAGAGCACGACTTCAAGCAGTGGCGTTACATTGCGTGTTCGCTTGATATTACAAATGTTGTGGTCACTGACACTTTTCGGGTGCCATTTTCGCCAAAATATAAAGGAGATGGTCCGAAACCACTGAGGATTACGTTTTTAAATAACGACATGGCTGAGATTGTAAAGTCCGAATGGAAAAAAGCGAAAAGAGCTTTACCGAAGGACGTTAGACTTAGTCCATTCAAACCAAGTACCACGATCGAAACACATCCTCGTCTGGGGACAGCAGATGATAGCGTTTCCACCGAAATGGAAAAAATCGATGCATCAAAAAACGTCGTATGTCCGGCTCAAACCGAGTCGGACCAAATACGTCATACAGGGAAGCAAATGTTGTTTCAAACTGTCAGTGCGCAATAAGTAGCTCACAAGTTTCAAACTCATCGCGCGTAGGACCCATTTGTCTTCAATCCCAAGCAGTTGTATACCATATCAAGTTTTACCAAATTCGTGACATTTCAAATTATTAAGTGAAATGACTATCAACGAATACATGGTTTGGCGGGAACTTTGTCGACTAAACGAAAAGAAGTCCCCTGGCGCAGACAAAATTACCCCCGCCATACTTCGCAGGTGTCGCGTTGCTTTGACTGCTCCTCTCACTCGCATATTCAATCTCAGCTTAAATGAAGGAAAAATACCACCGCAATGGAAAGCAGGGATGATAACTCCTATTTATAAAGGCGGTAGCCGTTCAGACACAGCAAACTATAGACCGGTAACGTTACTTCCGGTGATCTCCAAATTAATGGAACGCATTGTGACTGCGCGCATAAGAGAACATTTTGAAAACAAAAATATTTTGACCGCAGCACAACACGGTTTTCGAAGAGGTCGTTGCTGTTTATCTAACCTTCTTACAACGTTCGAGGATTGGACCAAGGCACTAGACGAAGGTGAGGCTGTACATGCTTGCTACATCGTATATTTCCAAAGCTTTCGATAGAGTCAACCATGACATCTTAATTAAAAAGCTCGAATCCTATGGAATAACGGGAATATTGCTGAATTGGATAAGGGACTATCTTACTGATAGACACGTCCAAGTTCGCGTTGGCAGCACCTTATCTAGAAAAATAGACGTCACGAGTGGAGTTCCGCAAGGCTCGGTGCTTGGACCTCTTCTATTCTTGGTGTATATGAACGATATAGTAGAGGATATTGGATGCAACTTGATACTATTTGCCGATGATATTAAAATATGGAAACGTGTAAGGTCTGTTAATGACTGTATGGAATTACAACGGGATCTGTGCACCTTATTTCGTTGGTCCCAGTTAAATGAGTTACCATTTAACCCTGCGAAATGTAAAATGCTGCAGCTTGGAAAATCTCTACACCACACGTATCAGCTTGGCACGCAAGATCTCGTCTGGACCACCGCAGAAAAAGATCTCGGTATATGGTTTTCGTTTAACCTTAAGCCTGGACATCATTGCCGGATGGTGTACAATAAAGCTTGCCTTATCTTGAGTCTTCTCAAAAGAATATTCCGGATTTTTACGCCCGAAACCCTACCCCGGGTAATTAAAATGTATATACGTCCTGTTATGGAATATTCCATCCAAGCCTGGGCACCATGGCTGAGGAAAAACATCGAACTACTCGACAGGATTTATCATCGTGCTACAAAGTTGGTCCCCCTCTTACAGAAATTTGCCTTTCACAGAACAAATGTTAAAACTGAACCTACACGATTTTACCCAACGGCGGATACGTAGTGACCTCCTGTTGACATTCAAAATCCTGCATACTGAAAACCATCCCCTTAAACACTTGCTAAATTCCAATGGCCTTACTCGAACACGAACACATTCAAAAGCTTTAGGCATTCCGCATTCTCGATTGGATATTCGTCGTAATTTTTTCTCGGTAAAAAAATTGTTTCACTTAAAACTATTTGCTTCAAGAAATCACACGCTCAGAATCTGTTGAGGTTTTTGATTCCAAACTCGTTGAGTTTATGACGAACCATGCGGTATGTGACTGTCCCTATTAATTTTTGAGATATTTTATATATATATATATATATATATATATATATATATATTCCATATACCTTGTCATCCTATGGTTATTGTTAAGCTTACTGCTTTTTCTACCATAAAATGTTCTGAGTTTCTGAGTTTCTGAAAGATGTGCGCAAATTTCTGGTAACCATATAAACCGACAGTAACATAGACAAGCTTTCTCAAGTTGCAGATGAAATCTATGACGTGTCTCGTAACAAACCAATGTGCTTGGGCATCCAACCACCTTCCACTTTTTTATACTTCCAGCGCAGTTTTAAAGAATGATTTAACTTATTTGAAATCACTGATAAGCGATTTAACTTATCAAATCCGGCCCTTAAAAAGAAGTCGAAACCTTTAACCCAATGGAAATAATCACAATTCGAACATTAGATCACAAAGTTGAATATATACAACAAGGGTATGCTACTATTGTCACCCCTCTGACGCGATAGTCATCCATTGCACGTCCCCATACAGATTAAAAACACAACACCACAATCAACTAAGCCAGGATTTGGAAGCGGAAACTTTGTCCGGCAAGAGTACCATCCGCTCATTCTACTTCACAGATGGTTCAACAAAGATGGGTTTTCTGATCGGCAAAATGTCGAACTGAGTTTCATCTTACACACAAATTCAGAACGCGAAACCACTCTTCATTGACCCTACAAGCGGCCAACGGTACACGAATAACCACATATGGAAAACGATCAAACTCCATCGACCTCGGTCTTCGACATAACATTTGATTGATTTTCATTGTTGCGGACGTCAAAACCAATATCTTGGGAGCCGATTTCCTCCCACACTTTAATCTTTGAGTCAACATGACTACACTAAAACTCATCGATAATGTCACAAAGATTTATGCCATAGGATATTTGTGTAATTTACCCATACAAACTATTCGAGTCCTGATTCCCGATATTGCACCAAATTACACTTCTCTCATGAGGGAATTTCCGATAACTTCAAACCCGGAGCACACGGCACTCCTCTCAACCATGACCATAAACACCTTATTTTATTACGCGTGTGTTTATAATTTGACAAGTCAATAATCTCGGCATCACACTATACATATTTAATTGCCGATTCTTATGTCGCATTACAAACATTCGAAATCGTCAAGAGCAGCATGCCGTACTACATCTTAATTAAAAATATACTGTGTTTCCTGACGAAAATATTTCTACGGTTCTGTCTACGTAAAAAAACCTAGAAAGCAAGATCGATTCCGCATTGCTAAGCTGTCTATGGTTTCAAAAATTTGCAATATTTTATAACCTCTTAACATTCTACTTGACCCTAGAGCAAAAATGAGGAGATATTCTTCTTCTGCGTTGCTTGTAGAGCACAATATCAGAGGGACAAACTTACCGATAAACGCAGTAGAAAAATACCTCAATCTTTTGTTCACGACGAATCATCGAACCTGAAACCAGCTGAGGATCCCCCTAAGAAAACTACTTAGGCGGAGGTAACAGCTAACGCTTCCATATCATCATTTCCGGACTAAATTGTTGCTATTGTCACCAGACTGCTACGCCTCGAGTCTCTACTGAAAATGGACAGCCCACCTGCTTGCACAAGTCCTGAGGATGATCTGGTATTGCCAAGTGTGACTCGATCAACAGTCACGCAATACTTCGCACGTGAAGCCACAACCAAACAACGCTGGGAAACTGCCTGCAATTCCAAAAGACAATCACAAGAACACGCGATCCCTGATCATTTTATGTACAAATGTGCCGGAAAGTGTATATCCATGCATTCAAGCACGCAGGCAAGATGAATTGCAAAAATGGCGAGCTCTCTGTGAAAAGCTGAAACTTGTTGTAGACACGGTTTCTTCAGTACGTCTTTCCAGACGCTCAAACTCGCCTCACGCTGATGCCCCACGTCTAATTCAAATCACCCTTTACTCCCCGGAGAAGGTTGAAGAGGTCTTGCTCTCGGCTCACCTTCTCCGAAATACAAATTTGATTGTTCGTATTTTTCCAGACGTTCCTTAACCTCAGAGGCAGATGCAAAAGCAAGAAGGCTTCGATTTGCAATCGGAGGAACGATAAACGTAGCATTTTTGTCCACGGTGGGCCTCAACTTAATGATGATGATTCAGCTAAGAACACTCTACACGACTGTTCTCAATGGCGCTACATCCAAGAACTCAGTAAAATTCACGGAACTTTGACGACTGTCGTGAAACGCCTCCCTACGTCCTCCAGCTACAAGGGTAATGCCTCCGTATTCTGAAAATTACCTTCCAATCAGTAGATATGGTTAATACCATTCGAACATGGCTTTTTAAATCAGAAGTCCTGCATTACCTGGCCGCTGGAATATTTGGACTATATAACCGCCTCCATAGATCATGGATTAGCTGTACCGACAGTTTTCTTAGACATTACCAAAGCATTTGATAAGGTTCCTCATTCTCTTCTTCTTCGAAAATTATCATCACCTGGTATTTCCGGACCCCTATTTAATTGGTACTGTTCATATCGTTCTGATCGTACCTTATCCGTTTCCGTGAATGGCATATCCTCTGAAACTCAACCTATAACAAGTGGAGTCATCCAAGGCAGCGTACTAGGTCCCCTCCTTTTTATTTTTATTTGACAATCAATGAAACGTCCCAAGTTGAGTGACGCGCAAAATCCCAGAGGTATATCAGAACCCAAAGCGGATTTGTCTATAAAAGCGGTACTGTATTGAGGCAATCAAAATATAGTAAAAACAAACCTTAAATATTGTTCATCTGAAACAAGCATTTCCAGCCATTCTCGGTTTTGATGTTCCATTAGTTTCCATTCGAGGAGATTGTTAATTGGGGGTCGTCGTTGTAAGGATTTCGGGGCCAGGTTTCTGCGTTAGCACTCGTGTAGGAAAAATAGTTTTTCATATGTTGCAGGTTTTCTTCCGCTAAAGCTTTCCCAGCGTCTGGAGTTTTTAAGCGTTGATCGCCCGAACTGTTTGGCAGTAAAGAAAAATATTCGTAGCTTAGGGTGTGGATGGTGTTCAACTTGTGTTCGCCGTGGTTGCGTGGTTGTTGATTAACGTTGTTGGCCGTACGCGCACATGACAGGAATTCACTGGTATCAACATATATTGATCAATTTGGGAATCAGTTCGACTGGGAACGCACAAGAATATCAGCCATAGGAAACGACCGACGGGCTAGAGAATTCCTGGAATCGAGGCACCTATCAACAAACTCAATTAACCAGCATCTCCAATGGGCTGCAACATATGGACCAATGAGAAACCGCTCACGGAGAAGACATAACATGAAGTGGTATAATAACCAAAGAATTTCAACTGCAAGACGCTTCGAAAGAAGGTTTTCTGATGATGTCATCTAGCCTGATGACGAAACGTCCAACAACAACTACGCATGCTCGGCGAGCACAAGTTGAACACCATCCACACATTAACCTACGAATATTTTCTATTTCTGTCCAGTGGCATTATTCTACGGTGAGTGGAAATCAGGAAGTCGTCCTTTGGATAGGCCATACTTGTAATAGACAGTTGTTTATAAGTGAGACGTGTAA